>JAEIFU010002858.1:0-36661 GCA_018904235.1 Lordiphosa stackelbergi
ATTTAAAAAAATGGATGCAAAATGTGTAACGTCCACTACGGCATGAAAATACTAAAAAAATTTTTTTAATATTATGAGGTGGAAATAGGTGGTTATTATGGATTTTTGGCTGCTGAATCTGACTTTAAATTGCTCTAGGTTGTCGAGAACCCGAAAAAACATAACCTCAAAGTAACAAAAAGTGTGTTTAAAGAATATTATTACACTGGCAAAAAGCCCGTCGCGCTTATCTGCGCCTTTTACATGATAGTACCAATATCAGAAACAGTTTGAAGTCAATCGTGAGAGTCAAAAATTTACCAAATTTCAAAATATTCTTAAATTTGTTTCCTCTGTAGAGCCCAGAAATCGAATCATACATACATAAGCTTGAAGTCAACGTTTTACTTCTTTGCTTTTTCACCGTTACGACTTTGCTGCTGCATTCTTACCACCCCCATAAATCCATTAAAGTCAATCAGGTGAAAAATAGTTTTTTGCATGCAGAGTTCTCCAGGAATTTTCCGGCCGTTGGGTCAAATTTTCCAACATCGGCAAAACCACATCTCAATTTATTTCACATATTATTCTCTCAAACCGAGTTTCAAGCCAATCAGGTGAAAAATAGTGTTTTGCATGCTGAATTTCCGGCCATTTTCCTCGTGGGCGAAAATCGGAAAACACCTGTCGAATTATTTCGCCAAGTTTCAAGTCAATCGGATGAAAAAAACAATTTTTTTTTAAAGTTTCAATGGAAAAAGTGTAACGTCCGCAACGTAACGTCCGCAACAGACCAAAAACTACGATATTTTAATAACGGGACGACTTATCATTCTTTTGAAAGCTGGGTAGAAATGGTCGTTTATTCTACTTAATTTTTTGTAATAATACTTTTTTTGTTTATTATGCAAAATTCGCTACATTAAAATATTTTTTTTTTTTTTTTTTTAAAAAAAAATGTGGGAAATGTACATGAAACCTCAAAGTCGACTTCCATTTTTTGTAACGTCCGCAACGGAACTTTAAACAAGCATAAAGCTTACTTTTCAGAAACAAAAATTAAAAAAAGGTTTATTTTAGTACAGATTTAGGAGTACAGACGGCTTGATAGTGTGTAAAACAATTTCTTATTATTATGTATGATTCAGGGGTGCCAAGTTTTCCGCAAAGTAACAGCCGCACGCATAGCTCATTGCCAAGCGTAGAGCAACAACAACTTCTTATGTGTTCACTCTTCTCTTTCTCTTGGAACGAACACAAATAATCTGTTTTCTCTTTCTGCATTTTGTTGTTCTTGTTATTTCACAAATATTTTCTTCATTTGTATTGTATTATATGTATGTCTAGTCGGCCGTAAACTGATTTTGGGTACTTTGCTGTCAACAATTTTTATGAACAATTGGTTTTGTCATTTTGAAAAAAATTCAGATTATTTTAAAGAAAATTTAAAAGTGCTGTTACCACAACAACTACATATTTTATGGTATATCCAAAAAAAGTTGGAACGAAGGTTGCCAAATTGTCTATACTTTATGACTTTGAAAAAGAGTCGAAATGCAGCAATAAAAGTCAAGCCTTACATTGCTTTTGGCCATGCAAACCTAACAGCTTTACTTCAATCTTTTATCTTTTTCTTTGAATCTTTTTCTTTCCCTCAAACTAAAACCTAGGGATCGACTCTTTGAACCTGGAATAACATTAATTTACCGAACACAAAACACTTTCACAGTAAGTCTAAGCTCTTTTAAAACTTTAGCTTAAATTTCTTGAAATATGAGTCCAATTCATATTGTAGACCTTACAAAATATACTTTCATTCCAAATTGGTTCATTTTCTTTCCTTCTGTGCTATTCACACTACGCCCACAATTTGTACTTCAACCATGATTATATTATCTGCGCATTTGCAGACAATAAACTTCTTTTTGTGCACTTCTGTAAGCCTGAGACATTTACAGAAAATTTTATTATCACGTTTGCACACAGCTAATTTGCAGGAGAGAGAAATGCTAAGCGAAAGAGCGAGACAAAGTAGTAAAAAAAGAAAACTACACTGAATTATATTTTCACAATAAACTTGGCAGACGCCGTTCTCTATTTGTGCATTTGTATCTTTGCATCTGCAGCTCTGCGGGCAATAATAATAAGATGCAAACAAAATCCTACCCCCTCGACTCCTTCCATTGCCCTCTGCAGTGCAGTGTACGTGTGGCATAAAAATCCAGCAGATTAGTGGGGAGTGGATGTTGTGGGGGCATATAAAGAAATTTCCATAGATTTTTAAACGTAATAAGCGAAAATGTGACTGCAAAATACAATTTGTAATGAGAAAACTAATGCGAACTGCGAGCCTAGAAAATATTGCGGCATACTTCTAGGCGTATTTATGGCGGGAACTTTCAGAGCGAACGAGAGAGAGAGAGGCGCGTGCTAAAATTATGCAATACAATTATGCGAACAGGCCTGCACTTCGTATGTCTCTCTGTGCATGTATAAGTGAGTGTGCTTGTGTGTGTGTGTGTGTTTTGTGGCTCGAAACGTGACTTGTTTTTGTGAGGCTTAGGCTGTGGGATCTGGAAATTTGTTTGCATTTGTTTTCGGGGGATTTCCACAAAGTAAACTATTCAAAAAAGTTTTCCTTTTTGAGGTTATGCCTGAAAACAGTTGGAAACTAGGCTTATGTGCTTGCGAAACGAGAAAGTGAAGCTATAAGAACTACAATATTTGTAGGAATTAGGAAAACAGATGAGTAGGCACTCCAAGTGAACGTATACAATGGAAAATAACAAATTTATTATGCCCAAAGCTGCACTTGGCAAATCAAATCCAAATATATACAAATGTGGCCCATTTTAGTTTGGCTTTAAATGCAGTTTTCCCTTTTGGATTAGAATTCAAGAAATATTATTATTTCATTTAGAACTAATCAACAAAACGGTATGAGGGCTCGTCAGCTTTTAGAAATATAATCCAGGTTTCAAGGTATCCATATTTCACCCTGCACAATGAATCCGAAATCTATTTTCTTGGCATTAATTAAAAAGGACTATAAGTGGGCGGTTTATTTAACCAAAGTTCAAGAATAATTTCGTTTTTCGCTGGTTCAGAAATCATGTATGTATACTTTAACTTGTTATTCGAATTTCAAAACTTAGAGCTTAGTTAATCTTAGTTAAACATAAGCATGTCCTCCTTTAAACTTTAATCACAACTGGCTAACAAAAATTGAAGCGTAGAGAATAAGCGCTAAACTGATACTGTGTTGCAGGATCGGCTTACACAACAAAGCAACATTCCCAATACTTTAAAACATAAGAATTCCGAGGTAGTTTTTGAATTCCGTCAAATGGAGCAATGAAGTCGTTTTCTAAATTAATATTTTTCACTTTTTTATTGTTTTTTAAAGCTCTGCAGCTAAATTGTTCATTTCGTTTTCATCAGATGTTGAACATGCTAAGTAATCATTGATGCTTTCAACACTATTATTTCATTTTGATGTTTATTCAAATCAGCAATATGTTTCTCTGCAACCTGTTTTTCTTCAAAGTTATAAAATACTTGGTTTCTTGGATCTAAAATAACAAAATAAAAAAAATGGGATTGAATTGAAAGCTTAGTATACACCTCACCAAAGGAACTGCCAAAACAAAAAACTCCATAGCTCACACAACAATAATTCAAAAGTTGAGTGATTTATTTGTGTATAGAATTTTTTTTTTTTCATTTCCTTTGTTGAGGTGTATTGCCATGCTAAAGCTTAACTTTTGATTAACTTTTATTCCCATAGTCGAGTTTGGATATGATTTAAAAATGGATCTTCAGTAGATAATACAATAACTGATCCAGTGCTAAGCAATGGTATTTTCCCTGGCTAGAATATGAGGAATAATATAAAAGAATCTTTGGAAAAATCGACTTAAGTACTTTTTCTGAACCGAACCTTTCTACTTACAGAGCTCCTGTTCGGGTTCAGGTTCGAAGTTTAATGTATTTAGAAGGTCCAATCCGGTTCGATAGACCCAAGAAACTCACATCAAACCGGTTTTGCGGGGTTCGGTTTCGGACCGATTTATATCTTTGCTTTTAACCAGTGTCGTAGCGTTATGTTCTGCCGTCCGGGACGGAAGTCGAACTTGACGCCCCCAAACTTATGTATCTATTATTAGATGGGGGCCGAAAATTCGATTCATGTATCTACTAACAGTTATCTAAACTTTTTTAAAAATTGAGTGATTTTTTGCGAATAGGTGGACCTTTCGATCTTCAACATACATAGATGTATTTATCTTTGATCGTGATAAACAAAACTTATTCCAAAATTTAGTAAATTTTGCCAAAAGTTCTAAAACTTTTGGTGTTTAACTTCCTACTTTTTAATATAAAATTTTGTAAATTTCTCCATTTTCTGGATGAGTTTATCTACAACTCCTATTTAGCTTTCTTTAGGACAATCTTAAACTCATATAATAATTTTGCAAATTTTGCGATTTTTTTTAACCGTCGTGCCTACAGCGCCTATTTACCCGACATTAATTGACAACTTTGCATTCATCACGATAATCTAGACCGTTCAATCTGCACCTACTATTTTTCCGTCTTTACGTTAATATATAGGGGAGAGTCTCCGGTTGTGGACATCCCAGTCTAGTTTTTGAAAAAAAAAACAGATGCCGCCAAACTGAGTAATGTCAAACTTGTAGTTTGACAGTACACATAATTTGAGTCAATACCGAAAGGTAAACACGCATTTGGTTTCTCGCTGTGAGCAAATAAAATAAATCGCGAAAATTTTCCGAGCTTCTATTTTTCCAATTTCCACATTGCGTTAAATCGAAGCAAAACATCGAAAAGAGGTGAGTATTAAACTTTGTTATTAAGTGCATTTAGTGTACTTTGTGATATAATATCAAGTTTCAGAGAAATGTTTGTATAGTGTAAATTTGCTGAACAAAATAAAATGGCTACCATTTCCAAGAATGGACACACTTTTGCACCGGTTGTGGACACCCTCGTTTTTTGTGTTTAAAGCGTGTGTTTGACCATAAAACTGTCAAATATCGTTGTTTATGTTAGTATAACATATTTTAACAGCATTTTTGTGCATTTTTAGACATGTCAACGCCAAAAAAGTCGTCCGAATCAACAAAAATCAATTTTAATAGGCTGGTCGATGCCATCAAGCAATGCCTCATCGATAAGAAGGCCGTCAAAGCTACAGCCAAGAAATATTGGATTCCTTCTATTGGCTCCGAAACATCCCTGGTTTGGTGTGCAGGCACTGACGCCAAAAACAATCAAGTCCAGTTTTCGTAAGCCCGGTATTGTTCCGTTTGACCCTGATGCTTTCTCCGAAGCTGACTTTATTGAGGCTGTCGAACGAAATGCAGTAGAAGTCGCCACAGAAGCTGATCTTGATGAAGACAATCAGCGTCGTATCATAGTTTCCGCCGATCCCAATATTGGGCGAGAAGAAGAGGTGTTAACCTCCCCCGAACCTTCCACTTCACGAGCGCCTTCGGCTAGCCGCTTATCACTGTTGGATGACATTGGGTCGGTGCAAGGAACTTCTCTGAAAAAGCCATCGAATCGCGGTCGCAAGCCAATGCAAACCACGGTTCTCCGGAAAGCGTCGAGGTTTTGCACAGAAGGCAAAAAAATCAGCTGAGCGCGCAGCCAAGCGGGAATTTGTGTCGCACCAGAAGAAGACAACCCCAGAAACGTGGTTGGTCAGGAAAACGACAGGCAACACCACCAGCCAAGCCGTCGGCCAAACGCGGTGCCAAGAAAACACCGTCTTCGTCATCGGAAGAATACGAAGAAGTCGACTTCTGTTTGATTTGTTTGGCGCTCTTGCCAAAAAAACTGACCGATGCAAATTCGATCCAATGCGATGTTTGCGATCGTCCTGCGCATTTGAAGTGCGCTGGCATGACGGCCAGCTATTTCACATGCAAAAATTGCATATCGTAATCAATTTTTTTTCATTTTGTCGCTGAAGGCCATAATTTTTTTTACTTTTTTTTTTTTTTTTTGCCACTGAAGGCTTCTTAAATAAATAAACGATCTTTTTCATCAGTTTATGGGCATTTTACTTCATATTTTTCCATTTCAGCAAAAAAAATTTTGGCCAAGAATCATCACTTCATATACATGTCTGCAAATTTTTTCAGCCATTTTTCATATCCCGCGGGATAGAAGTCATAATTCTGCCAGCGTCGCAGCCGACACACGCATCAAGAGAGAGAATACGTGTGCTCTATAAAATGCACGCACACACATATGAGTGTTTGTTTGTAGCCTATATTTGACCAATGGCGTTTTACTTCGTGTTGCTCTACTACACACACAATCGCAAAGCTTGTTATGTGTGCTTGTGCACCACGTCTAAAACAGGTTACTTCAGAGGAAACTGCTAGCTTTACAATGATGTTCATATCACCGCATTATGTTTTCTTAGAAAAAAGTTATTAGTGAAAAACGCAAGTATGTCCACAACCGGAGACTCTTTACTCATTATTAAATTATCAAATTTACGGATTTTTGTTGAATCGGAGATCATTTAAATCGGTCCAAGTTAATACATCGGTCCAGAGTTCTAAAACGAAGTGGCTAATCCGTAATTTTTTTTTTTAATTCCTTTATTGTTACCTTAGCCAACTACTATATACATACATAACAACATGGTACAGAAATTAGACAGAATCATCTTAAACCTGCGGGACGGCCGCAAGGCATTGCTTCGCCGATTTGATGAACCGCCTACTCTCTGGTTCTACGTTGCACATCTAGTCTCTGAAGCTTATCCATAATGATAGCTGCGAATTCACAAGTAGCCTCCCAGTTTTCCTTCGACATCAGCATGTAGGAGACTAAGTTATCTTCGGCTATATCGCCACCCATCACCCTGGATAGTTCCGCCCTTCAGCCTCAAACCATTTACACACGAACAAGACGTGCCTGGCGTCCTCCACAGTGCATTCTTCGCAGTATGTGCACTCCTCGCTATCATCATGGCCCACCTTTTCAGGTAGCTTCTAAAACAGCCGTGTCCAATAAGCTGAGTTAGGTGAAAGTTCACCTCACCGTGTTTTCTACACAGCCATGGCAACAACTTCGGGATTAGGCTATGGGTCCAGCGCCCTTAGTGGATAGGTCCCAACGGTGTTGCCATTTCTCAATGCTCCGCTGCCTCTCTTCCTGCAGATGTACAAGTCTACTAGGTTGAATTTCGCCACTCAACCGTGAAGCCCTGTACCTCACATTTGCCTCTGTGGCCAGCTCGCTAAGTGAAATCATCCCGGCAATGACCAATGCAGCATCTTCTGACACCGTACGGTACGCAGAAGAGATCCTGAGCGCACTTAGCCGGTACGCCCCACATACGCCTCTTATGTAGCTAGCGAACACCATGGAACGATGCCAGATTGTGATTGTGGCTTTAGTGACACTCGCCAAAAGTCGTCTTCGCCCCTGTTTTGGTCCGCGTGTTCAGCATGATTCTAGCTAAGGCGCTGCTTGATTTTGCTGCCTTCTCTCCGACGTACGCTAGATGTTCTCGGAAACACAGCCTTGTGTCCAGCATTACTCCAAGATATTTAATGGCTCTTTTGGTTGATTGCTGTGCCATTAATACTGACTCCAAGCTGATTCCACCTTCCACGCTAAGCCATTGGTGGATACGCTCAATGCCAGCGTTGCACGCCTCCTCTGTCCTTCGAAGCACTTTGCCTACAGCAACAAGAGCCACATCATCCGCAAATCCGACTAAGTGGACTCCTGGAGGGAGAGGAAGGCGGAGGAGCCCGTCGTACATGGCATTCCATAGGGCTAATCCGTAGTTGTCTGATTTATATAGATAATAAGACGGCGGCGGCAATGCGTCTTCTTCAAAGAATATATTAGATAATTATCCATAGATAGATTCTTCTACTATACCGTACCATCCTAACAAAATTCGTCCGAGTCCAGAAAAGCAGCAGAGGAGAAGTATCTTTAAATTCTCCAATGATTATTTCTTATTAAAAAAATTTGACAAATTTTTAGGAAATTTAGATGCAAATTTGGCAACATTGTTAAAATTTGCGAACATCTCTGCCGTACTTAAAACAAAATTATTAGTAAATGGAATCGTACATGGTTTATGTTTCAAGTCCTGCAAAATCTGCAATCATGGCTATTAAGCCAACTTTTCATCAAAACTCCGTAAAAAATTAGCAAACTATTTGCCGGTGTGAACTTAGCTTAACAGGTATCGCATTAGTTCGTTTTCGTAGGACAAATTAACGGGTTTATTGCCATATAGACATCATTTTTTTTTGCCTAGGAGATGACATGGATGCCAAAGGCTTCCGACATATCTTTTGCTTAGTTAAGCAAAGGTTCATTTCTTTCGCTTTTCCATAACGTGGTCTGCAAAGCTCTTATTTTTTGAGTGCTCAATGATATATTAAGGCCATCCCTAAAGGCCTAAGAAACGAATCAAGGAAAATAGGTGCGTCACTACCACCAAAGACCCCGCGCTTATTTTAAATAAACTTAGTTTTGGTTTTATTTTTGCTTATAACTTGAGAGCCGCGCATCCGATCTTTATCATCTCAGCAAATATATTAATAATGCTAATTAGTATCTCTAGAAGACACATACCCTCTATCTACAAAACTGTGGGAGATATGACGTTTTTTCAAAATTGCGTGGCGAAAATTGAAAATAAACTTGATCTGCATGCAAGTATAAGAAGTTTATTTCCCATACATGTCAAACCTCGATCTCTTACCATCTCTGAGATCTGTTTGTTTTGCACCTTCGGGCTTTTAGCTTGCAAAAAGCTTTTACTGCGATTGACGGCAGCATCACGCTTGTGGTGGATTGTGCAGCGAGTTAAGCTGCTATGGCGTTTGTTCAGTCCCCCTAAGTCCTACATAGTTTTTCAGAAAGAAGAATATTTAGTGGACACAACATCCAACCAACAGAAAAAATTAAACACAATTCAATAAAACACGTTTTCTCAAAAAAAACAAATTATTATGATCAGGCTTACAAGAATTCCACCAAATTTTGTATTCCTTCAAAACTACATTTGTAAGAATCTGCTTTTATTACTTTCACCAAAACGAACCATTTCCGCATTTCCCTACTCAAGAACTACCAAATTAACTTTCAACACGCTCCCAAAAGTCGGCCATAATTCACACGTAACACAAACAGGCATTCGGCCGTATTCATTTGCCCGGACAATGCTGTTTACTGTTGACAATTCATAAGCAAAAAGCAGAAAGACTGGCCAAATTTCCCCCGTGCAAGCAACCGGCTGAGGGGATAATTTTTAAATTATTTTGTTGCATTTTCATTTGTTCGGGTGCCTAAATAAACAGGCCAGTTAATTTTCAACAACAACTATGACATCTCCTTGGCCCGGTGTATTCTCTTTTGTGTAATTGCGAAACGTGATTTTCTTTTTTGTTTTTATTTTTATTTTTGGTGGTTTTGTGGCCGCAAAGCATTTTACGGTTTATGCTAATTTTTTTTCCCGTTTCGTTTGTTTTTGTTCAGTGTGCTCCCCAGTTTAAATTATATAGAAGTTATGGCTGTCCAGTATTTTTTTCGGCTACTTTCGAAGGTGTCGTAAAATGGAATTTCATAAATATTTAGCGCACGTTTTATTAGTTGCCACAATGTTGCTGCTTTTGCTGCTGTTGCCGCTGTTGTTGATGATGATGACGTTGCCGAAGCCAGGGGCATAACCTTAGGTCAAATTGTAATGTTTTTTTGCAAATTTTTTAAATTTAATTTTGTTGTTTTATTTATTTAACCTTTGGTAGTGGATTATAGACATTTTTTGTACAATGTTATAGCCTTTAAGCTTCTGGTTTAATTGAGTGTGTGAAAACAATATCTGGCAGTAAAGTGGTTTAGAGAGAGATTTTTTTTTGCATTTATGGATAAAGTGAACATGAATTCCCTTAAATTGCTCAGATTAAGAGATCAAAGTTGTTAGTGAAATTTAGCAAAATTTGTAAATTGTATTTCAAGGATTTTCATGGAAATGGAAATATATAAAAAAGATCAAAGAGTCTTTAAAATTGCAGTCAAAAATTCATTAAAATTTTATTATTCGCAAATTTTTTACAAAAACCATTCAATGAATGTCACTTTTTGCCCAAATATTTTCTTTGTTTATTTATGCTGCCAAAGCAATTTTTCCCATTTCCCACTAGGCTCGGCTTAAGTAATAACATTTTTGTCAACACATTTCCAAAAAAAAAAAAAAACAATAATAACAACTCCATGGTCAGAGAAAAGACAACTTCACGACATAACTACACACAAATTCCCTCAACCCCAACTGAGCAAACATATCAATGCTTAAAATTCTAAAATGAAAAACTAAAAACTTTGTAATTCTCAGCTGCATACGCATTGAATCCTTTGAACAGCATGAATATTGCAATTTGGCTTTTCTGCCACAGAGGAAAACTTTTCTGGTCAAAGTATTTTGCCTGCTTAGGATAGGTAAAATAAGACCCAAAAGCTTTTGTTATCGTTATTGCATTCGGGTAGGGGGCAAGACCAACATGCATATTTGAAATTTGTTGCTAATTTAATTGTTCTTTGGGCTACAGAAAGGAAAAATTATTTCAGTAAATGTGGAGATGTCTCGCACACTAGTTTCTGGCTTTAACCTACGGAAAAAAAGGAAAAAATGGCTTTAGATCTGCTCTGGCTTGGCAGATTTGTATTAAAATTATGTTAGTATTTGTTTCTGTGAATATTGTACATTAGGGCGTACTTTTCTCCAACCAATTTTCATCATGTGAAGTTAAACATGGCTCCAAAAATGCAGTTTATTTTATAAAAAAATTTATTGTAAGCCCAAAATCAGATACGTTAAGTTTTAATGGATCTGCGAAGGTTTCAAAGCTTCCAATTCCAATTTACACAAGTGTCAAAAAATATTTATAATCTATTTCAAATGTGAAAGTTTTGTATGTTTGTTCCTCAAACACGAAGAAATGGCTGAAAGAATTCGTATAAAATTTGGCAATTTGGACAAAGGCTATATAATATTTTTTTCAATGGTCCAAAAAGCGCGAAATTGACAAATTTATTATAAGAGTATTTATGAAAGCGCTTGATGTTTAGATGACAATGCTGGCATGGTGAAAGTGTAAGTCAAATAGTAAAAAGATCTCAAAATTTTAAAATAATACTGTCATTTGAGCTTAAGTTGTTCCTCAAACATTACAAAAACGGCGAAATTTTACAAATTTTAAATTGAGTTTTTACAAAAGCGCAGACGTTGGTAAATGAAAGGAATAGGTTTGAAATATTACACAATTTTGAAAATTTTCCAGTAGACCTATGATTACAATAAAAAATTTTATAGACGGCAATAGTAGATTTTTTTTTTATTCAATTTTTATTTGCAATCTGTTCTTCGTAGAACAATGAACGAATTTTATGATACAATTGGCAGAAGAGTATTAGTATTAATAGTTATGACTTAAACAATAGTAGATGGAACCGGACTGTCAAAAAAAATCCCATTTCCGAAATTGCCATTGGAGATAATCATTCGGAGGTGTCACTAAAATCTCTTTCAACCAAATTCCAACCCAAAACCTCTCGGTGTCTCAGAAATCTTTATCGGTTGGTTCCAAACCTCTCGTGGTTTGTTAGAGGACTTTGCAAAATTCACCACCCAAACAATTTTGATAAGCTAAATTTATTTGGGAAATGTATAAAACATCTGGATAGTTTGCGTCAAATGAATTAAATATTTAATTTATTTGAAAATTAAAATATGCGTTTATGTTTTTATTTAAAACTAAATAATACTCCCACACCAACCAATAACCATTTTTTCTTTTGGTTAAATGAGTTAAACATCAAATTAGCTTACAGCTGGAATATGGGTTTTTTGCGAGATTTGCAGCCCTGTTTGTTGAGGTAAAACTTTATCTAGAACTTTTGTACAAATACTAGATTTTTCAATTTATACCATTATTTTATATAGCTGCCATATAAACGATCTGGCCGATTTTCACTAACTTTGTTGTTTTTTAAACTATTGAACTGAAATTCAGTTTATACTCGTATTTTAGGCTCCCAATATGTCCTACCAAATTTGGTTCAATTTGGGTTATTATTTCATATAGCTGCCATATAAATGATCTGGCCGACTTTCACTAACATTGTTGTTTTTTAAACTATTGAACTGTAATTCAGTTTATACACGTATTTAAGGCTCTCGAGGTGTCCTAACAAATTTTGTTCCACTTAGACTATTTTTTTTTATAGCTGCCATATAACCGATCAGGCCGACTAGCATGAATTTAGCTGGTTTTGATGATGTAATAAATGCAATATTTACAGAAGCTAATCTTTTAACACAACTTTAATTAGGTATATATCTTTAATCATTAAATTCAGAATCTAAATGCAAACAGTATTTATTCTCAATATCGGATCTATCCGAATCGGTATCGTCAGTATTATCTTCATCACAAAGAGGGTCCATACTACAACTTGATGTAAAAGAGGGAACGTCCAAAAGCGCAATGACATCCGTTGGAAGAGGTATCTTTTTTTTGTGCCTTTCTTTTATTTAAACATAAACTATAGATCAGTGGATCGCGAGAGTCCATAGCTCAAAGAAAAACGTCGTGGATATTATTCTGACGACTGCTTTTCGTGCATGCGTTCTTCAATCAATTCTTAATGCTCAAACTCGAAGTGGTCTGAAAAAATCGTGATTTCGCGGGTTTGTGAAAATTCGTGAAAAAACCAATTAGACTATCGTATAGAGGACACTTTAATGAACAATATTGCATTAACAGTTACGACAATCCACGACAATCCACCAAACTTTTACTCCACGAAACAGAATTATTTTGAGGTTAAGCTCGCCTAAAACAACACACAACAAAAACACATAAAACAGAGGACAAAGCACATATATAGAACAAACTGAAACGAAATTGCATTAAACATACCTTGGACATTATTTTCCATAGTTTACTTTAATTGTTTTAATCAATTTTCGTTTATTTTGAAGGCAATAAACTTAGACAAAATTTTGCCACAACAAAAGCCACGTGCGGAGTTAAATGAATGGCTGACTTTCAGGGCTTCGCAAAACTTTAAGGGCTGCATTTCATAATAAAATTTTTCGATTCTATGACCGCTGGGATATACTCTTTTAAAAAATAAATCAATTTTTCCACAAATCGCAACTTTTTTTTGGACTTTATGCCAAAAAAATCGACTTTGGGACCACAATTGAACAGCTGATTCTAAATGAGTTAGCTCAAAACTAGCTCATATGAACTATTTTTCCTGTGACAAGCATATCAATCAAGTTCTCTTTTAAGTCACACTGTGACCACCTTGTTTGTTTTTTTTGCGACTTAAAGGTAATATGCGTCATTTATGGTGTATTCGTGTATTTTTTAAATTGTATTTATATTAAATTAAATTTTTTATGCGCCAAAGGCGAAAGAGCTACTGGCCTGTGCTGTTGTGGCGTTGTGGGTGCTGGACGAAGATGATGATGAACCCAAGCCAAAGCGCTCTCGCTGGGTCGACAAAATTAATTTGACTCGAAGGGAAGAATGGGCATTATGACCAAGTTTAATGGAGAGTTGTTGTGCGAAGTATTCCGCACAAATTTAAAAATTATGTGCGCATGGATGCAGCAACTTTCGATCAGCTCGTAGATGGGTAACCCCACTTATCCTACATGGAGGTAGGAGTTGTAGCACTTAATGTCGAAGCTAGTATCTTTAAGATCCTCCAGAACCTCATAATCTTAAAGAGATTCTCCACTCCTTCAATTTGGTCAAATTCATCCAATTGACTTCAATTGACTTATCTTCGAATTTACGCAAATTGGACGCTATAAAGTCACCGAATTCAGAGCATAGGACAAGTTTTCGGGTGGATATTGCACACATGGCATCCAACATGGACTTCATTAACACCTGCTTCAGCATTTTATCCACTTTGACTCATTCGACAAAAGCAAGATTCCAGGTACAGCTGCTGACTGGCTTAATATTGCTAAAGGCTTTGAGGATAAGTGGAACTTCTCCTATTGCATTGGTGCTTTAGATGGAGAGCACCTTCTTATCCAAGCGCCACAAGTCTGTTGTCTGCAAAAATGTAAATAAAAATACAATTACATTCGGGTAGCTTTTGCATTGAATTGTACACTCACACGATATGTGTTTCGCAAACTGTTCCATTTGTCGACAACATATTTCTTGGTGACGGCAATGCTGTTCCAGCTAGACTCCTTGGCATCACGATTTTTATAATTGGCAATCAATAAGCTTAGGGATCAAACCGGCATTCCACTGCATGGCCACACGTCGATCGCGATTTATAATTTTGGGCGTCTCCATTGTTCTTTTTGATTGTTCCCGGTATAGTTTGCTTCATGTATGCGGATCTGGCTCGAAGCTCACGAACAGTTCAATGTTCACTTTTGTGAGCACAGTGGCGCACTGTGACGACGACCAGAAGCGTTCACATCAAAAGTACTCATTTGGATAGTCACAGTGCAGGCACAGCGCTGTGACATGCAATTTCTGTGACGCCAATGTAAACACTTTGGACATCTGAGTACTTTGGTCACAGTGCGTCACAGACAACACGGTCACAGTGTGCATTCAATGTCAGCCACAATTTATTGCTTATTTGGCCCTGTTACAGATATTTTGACAAATGATGTTCGTGTAATTGTTCGCATCCATTGACGAACATGTTCGTATGAAACTCCCAGATGAAACATTTTAATTTTCATGAACAAAACGTCGAACAAAAAAAAAACTGTCACGAACACCTCCACTAACGTCGAACATTTTGACGAGCTGAACAAATTCGTGTGTGGATGGGCTGCTTTACTGACTGAAATTTATCAAGTTGTCAAGAGCGAGAGAGAGAGTGAGTGAGCTAACCTTGTTTAGTATGCCTTGTTTTAAAGTGCCAGCGGGAAATCACTGTGGTTAGAGCTAGCAAGCGACAGCTGATCCTAAAGTATATCTAGAGCTTAAGTGAGAGCGAACAGCTGACTAATTTCTGACAGAAGCGGTGTCGACTGAGCAAAGTGTCTCTCTAATACTCATTCTCCATGGAGTGCACCTCTCTGAGAGCATTCTGCGGACAAACAGTTTGAAAAAAAAGAATTCTAAGCAGATGCAGCTCATGCTTACATATTCACTTTCCCAACATTTTTGCAATTTCACACCGGTTTTTGGACCAATTTTAAACTTAATATCGCACAATTTTGATAGAGCATAAGTAGGAGCAAGACTCTTAGTAATTATTTAAAAAGCCAACAAATTTAGCTATATCAGATGAAATTACATTATCAGCATAATGCCTTCACCACTTGCCTCACCTTGTTATTTTATCCAGCTTGCGGTCACACTGGTTATCAGTATTTCGTTTAGCTGCAACGGTCACACTATCTGCAAGCGTCAGCGTCGATTTTTTTTGTTGTATTAAAAGTTATAACCTTTGTTTAATTAGACTTTAACCATGTTTTAAGTGTTTGTGCTCATCTCACAGCAGACTTAAGTTGATTTTAAGCAAAAATGTCCTCCGTTGATAGTGTGCGGATGTTACTGCAGTCTCTGCCGGCAGCTCAGGAGCAATTGCAACCGGCCGGAGGCAAGGTAATGTTGGGCATAACAACACCAACAACAACTTCAGGAACAACAACACCTTTGCGCGCCAGAAATCCGCCCCTGCAGCAACAGCAACAACAACAGCAGCAGCAGCTGGCTCAGCTATGTACGCCCGAGAAGTCCAAACAGGGCAAGGCAGCTCCCGAAGAATTCTGGCGTGATCTGCACCAATTCCATGAGCGGCGCGGGTAGGTTCTTTCGCGGTTCCACCTAAATGTATACTTCTAACACTTCCTTTCTCCCACCTCGTGTAGCACACCCATGATTCAGGCAGCCAAAATCAGTGGCCAGCATGTGGATTTGTATAAGCTGTATCAGGAGGTCACCGAACGTGGCGGTTTCAACAAGGTCAATATGCGCGACGAATGGGATGAGGTCTACAGTGCCTTGGAGACGCTAAGGGAGCGTTGTGTGAATGGCACTGCCGGGATTAAGCATATCTATCGACGCTATTTGGATAAATTTGAGAGATTGAATTTCTTTGGCGAGGATCCCGACAAAATGGAGGCCTTGGAGGCAGCCATTGAGAGTGTAGAGATGAGCGGCGGGAGTCGCAACCGCTCGAGAGCCGTTGGTGGAACGGCCGGAGGCTTCAGCAGCATTTTCGGCTCTATACATGGCTCCAGTTTGCCCGCCGTGCCCATGTCCTACAATCAGCGTCAGCATATTGTAAATCTGGAGCGAAGGCGACAGCAGAAGATGTCCACCCAGCTGCATAGGCACAGTAGCTACGAGAAGTTGATGTTGTCCCTAATCTCGCCGCTGCCCAATGAGCAGGACTTTGCCATGAATGTGTGCACTCTGATGGCCCACGAGGTGAGGCACACGCTCCAGCTGGTCGAGTGCCCCAAACTGCTGGATGCGCTGCTGGCCCATTTGGGTGTGTATGCGGACTATACGATGAGGAAATTGTTCCAGCATAGCTACGAGCAAGTGCGTCACCATTCGCAATGGAATTTCTGGCGTGATTTGCTTAATGACAAACCGCAAATATTGGAACTCTATACGGATGAGCAAGCGTGGTTGGACAATGGCTTGATAAACAGGGAGGAGGAGCAAAGACCAAGAAAGGAGGAAGATCCCTTTGAAGAGCTGGACTTTTTGAATCTGAGGCGTGGCCATGGCACGGACGAGCGCATGGGTCAGCGGGTATTGCAGGTAGTGCAAATACTACGTAGCTTGAGTTTCCATCCAGAGAATCTGCAATTGTTGTCCTCGAATCGCACGCTATGGCGTTATCTGGTCATGGGAGCCAATGTGCGTTGGAGTAAGTGCCTCAGAATTGTCCATTTCTGTTATGTTCTCACTTTCTCTTTATTTCGGGCAGGCAACATTCATATCCAGGCACTGGAAACGGCGGGCAATCTGGCCCAACAATTTGAACTGCAGGATCCCACCACGGATGTGGTATCCCGCAATCTGCTGGCCACACTCTGCGAGGGCGTCGACTCCAATGATCGGGCGGTGATTATCTGCTGCCTGGAGATAATCTACAAGCTCTGCTCCAAGGAGGGCAATGGCCAACATATTATTCGCTGTTTGAGCTTGGATTTCTATCAGCGTTGCATGTTGCTCTTGTCCCTATCGGACGTAATGTTGCTGATCTTCACGCTGGAGGCCATTTATGCATTGAGCTCACTGGGGGCGCGTCCTTGTTCCATGCTGATGCAAGTACGAGGATTGCTGGATCAACTGGTGGCCTTGATAACAGTGGAGGCGGGCACCTATGGTGTGGCTGGATGCATACTTATGCGAGTGGTGGAAGTGGTGCCCGGACATATGTTGCCTGGGTCTCAGAATGCGTCCACAACATCAGCTACTACTCAACCTACACCACTGAAGGCGCTGCCCACAACAGCGGCTCCCTTGCCTCCGCCTACAGCGGCCCAAACGCAGGTTCTACCACCTCAGGGAGAAACGGCGCTGGCTTTGCCCATGCCCAGTTTGCCGCAAGTGCAGCTACCGGTGCCCAGTTTGCCACAAGTGCAACTGCCGCCTGCTCCTACACCTACCCCACCTGCAGTTCCGTCTCTACCCAATCCACCCTCGGCTCCTCAAAGCTTCACCCATGATGATGAGCAATATGCTTTGGCCTGGTTGGGTGCCACGTATGAGCGAGCTGGCCTGGGCCATGAGTGTCGTGTGGAGCAGCAGGAGCTCTATCGCATCTATTTGTCGCATTGCCAGAAGGCGGGCAAACATTCAGTGGTGAATCACATTCAATTCCCTCGTCTAGTTAGGCTCATCTTCAATCAGACAGTGGGTCCGGTACTGGTGCGTCAACTAGATGGCACCGAGCTGCCTGGAAATCATTATGTGGGCATTAGGATGAGAGCACAACCTTTAATGTTGCAACAGAAACTGAAAACGAAAGAAGCAACCAAACCATTGGAGGCCACTCCTCCACAAGTGGCGGAAGCCACGCCAACTCCAGCTGCGGCTGAAGAGACAGCTGCGGCACCCAGCTCCTCGTTGATCAAGAGTCTGTTGGCCAACAAGGTCACCGAACGTCAGCAAAAGCAAAAGGCTCAAAGTCAGCCACCGGCTTTGGTGCCCACCACCTCCACCTCCTCTGCCTCCCCCACTCAACCCATCAAGGTGACCTCAACGGCCATTAGTGCCTTTGTTAACAATCCCCTGATGCAGCACACTCCTGTCAAAGTGGGCCAGACCACCATCAAGCCACTGCATCCACAGCAACTCTCACTGGACAAGAAACCACCGCTCATAGACTCGGCTCCTCCGCCTTTGGCTCCCCTAAGTGGGGCTAATGTAATGACTAAGGATGCGAGTGGCCGAACTTTGATCATTAAACGAAAACTGACCACTGACGAGGAGCAGAACAAGCGACTGGCCCTGGACAGCTCTGTCGCCGCCGCCAAAGAGGAATCGGCGGTGACGCCCTCCAAAAATGCAGCTAATCTGTATGCGGATTTGGCTGCTTCTATACTAGAAGATGAGGATCTGGATGATGTGCCGCCTCTAGCCACAGCTAGCAACCAGGACCAGCAGCAGCAACAACAACAACAACAGCAGCAGCAGCAACTCCAGCTAATTCAGACCAAGGCTTCTCCCAGACAGTTGCTGTTTCCCTCGGCTGGTCCCAACTCTCCACAGCTCAAGCTGGCCACCACAGCCACCATTAAGACGGATCAGGGCTTGCAGACAGTTCCAGTCATACTGCAACCCAAATCCTCACTAGAATCCACGCCAGCAGCTGCACAAACGCAATATGTCTTGGCCACCAATCAACAGGGACAAACCTACTTGGTGGCCCAGCAGACCCAATCGACGGCAGCAGCTGCCACTCCCCTGCTGGTCACGCAGACGCAGCCACAACAGCAGACCAAAACCATTATCATACTCCAGCAGCCCGGAGGAGCGGTCACCGGAGTGGCTGGTGTATCAGCCACAGTAGCCTCGGTATCGGGAACTCAAAAAATGATTATGACCACGGCGCAGGGTCAGCAGGTTTTGGTAACCACCACCACAGCGACGCCTTCGCCTCAGCCACGTCCCGCGGGGCCACAACAGCAAATCTTCATTACCCCCGCACAGCCACGTCCGGTGCCCACTTTGGCTGGTGCGGGGCAAATGTCACCGTCTCTGCTGTCGCAACTCAATCAGATACCGGCCACCATTAAACTGCATCAGCCACAGCCCAACCAGCCACGACTGGTCAAACCCTCCAGTCCAGCTCTACCCATACCCCAACTCCAGCAGCATCAGTCCATTATCCAGCAGCATATCATCTCGGGTCCCGCCACATCCGCAGCGGCAGCTGGTGAGAAACGGCAACTGTTGTTGGGTGGCGGCATCAAGGAAACCACACTGATTACCCAAACGCCAGCCACGGCCGCGCCCTTGCAGCAAAGTCAACTCAATTCCCAGACAATTATCACCACACAGCCACCGACCTCATCAGTGGGCGTCGCTTTGCAACAGCAACAACAGCATATACGAAGCGTTTTGGAGCAACAGCAGCAGCATCATCCATCAATTATTCAACAAAAGATCAGCATACCAACAGTGAGTAGAAGAAAGTTACCGCATGGGACTAATCCCGAAACAAATTTCAGTTACGTTACGTCCCGAAATGGGTGCTTACGTACACCGGTATAAGAATAATATAGCTTGGAAAAATCTAGTATTTATTTTTTTGGATTTTTGCCGTGAAGCACTAACTTTTCTGAACATTTTAGTCGATTTTGAAAGGGAAAAGTTCTAAAAGTCATGTCAAATTATTTTCGAATTTTAGGTAAATCGGATAAAAATACATTTTTCCTTGCAAAATTTTCATTTTCCCCTCGAAAATCGGTCAAGTAAATCGAATTAAATATTGATTGACAAAGATTAAAACCGAAACGAATAACGGTTAGAGTTATGGTTACTGTTTTGGCTGATCGCTTTGTTCCGGTTATATTACGGTTGTGGTTTATGGGTTACGGTACGGCTAACGGTTATTTAACCTTATTTTGTTTCGGGTTTCGGTTACGGTTACTATTATAAGTATAATACATCACTTTGTCTAATCATGCAGACAAACAAATTTCCCCTGGATGCAACAAAGAAGGTAAAGCGCTACTACGTTTATGCTATGCTCATTTTGCAAAATCATTTCATGAAATGGGCCCGAAAGTGCGTGCATAAACACCATTTCATGAATTCGACTTACACACGAAAGTTGACTATGAATTCGACGTCAATTCATGAAATGCTGTGGCGTTGCCAATTTAAGTTGGCAGATGCTACCAGATCTTGTTTTCTTAATGTCTGGTAACATTGTGCTTTAGCAAACAGTTGTTCATAAATTTTAGCCAATTGTTTGCGCACATAAAAATAAGTTTCAAGCACATAAATATCCATGAATATGAATTTTCAGAGCAAGCGATCGTTTTGGGTGGACGATAAATAAAACAACATATTAAGCCAGCTCGATGGAAAACTAAAAGAAACAACGCCATATAAAAAACTCTTTCCTACAATTTAAAGGCTAAAAATATGTTTAAATGTAGCAAGCAAGTAAAAACTAAGCTTCGGATGCTTAAAACAAAACTTCTGGAACGAACTGAATGAGCTATTTGAACGAACTATTTGGGACGCGTCCTGTATCAGCGGCTGTTGGTGTCGACACATCTGTGGACGATTTTGACTCCTTCTTTCAAAATGTAATGAAACGTCTACGGAGTCCGATACATTTGTCAACGACGAAATATCTGAAAATGACGCAGTTCCTGTTGCTGAGACTCAACATGTTTCAACATTTTAGCCGCTCCTATGGCAGCTGGATAATACTGCATGAGTAGAAGGCTGCATTTCGCCTGGAATGCTCGTCTGGCTTGTACCAACGACATCGTTCGCTTATGCCTCCACTGTAGAACATTCTGCATAAGTTGTGCTGTACGTTTTTCTCATATAATCAAAAATATTTTAATGTCCTCCATTGCAATCAATTTCAATTTGCCTTTGTTTACAATTGAACAGATGATCCCCGCTTTTATGCGTTACCACCCTGTTGAAATCTAGAGGCGCAGCCAACTTAAGTTTGCGTTGGTGCTGCCACATCTGCCAAAAAGGTGGTCATTTTGTGAATTTACAAAAGCTGCATAAACAGGAACAAATTTGATTTTGCAAATTGAAGAAAGCGTGAATTACATAGCATAAACGTAGTAATAGTTCTATTCTCAGTAGTAGGGACGTTCAGTCAATTGTACAATGTACATAAATAAATAAGTGTGTTTCTAAGGCGTTAAGCAAAAACAAAAATTTATATTTTCTGCATTTCATTGATACTTTATTAATAATAATCATAAATTTATCCATACTCCACATATGTACAAAGATCGTTGACTGAGACACAAACAACACAGTCACAACCACGCTCACTTTTGTAGAAGACACTTTGAAAGTCGGCTCTGGGCAGAACGTCCGTGAAAGACCGAAAGAAACGAAAAAGCCCTCTGTGGTTGACCGAATAAAGCTATTGGGCAAATCTATATTAAAAGCTCTTTATGCAACCACTTTTCGTTGTGTTTTTTGATAGACACTGAAAGTGTAAACAGTTTTTTGCGAGCTCTGTTTTGAGGGTACTGTATACCTTCAGAAAATTTTTTTTTTTGCTTTAACGTTCTATTAGGGTCTTATAAACATCCTCTAAAACTTTCAAGCAGATCCGACAATATGTTTTACAAAAATAAACAAAATCAATATCTTTTTCGGCCCTCTTATATAACCAAATTGCTCATCGACCCTCGTATTTTTGAAAACTCCATGTTTTTCTCTTTTTAAGTTAAAAAACTTTAAAGAAGATGATATTGTCATCGCTATTTTCGCGAAAAAAAAAAATTAGCTTGAAAATTTTTGGAGATTTTTTTTTTTACCATTTCTTGACGTACTTTAACCCAAATTTCTTGAGAACTATTTGACCGATTTTGATAACCTTTTTTTCGATGAAAGCTAACACCCAAATGCACCAAATCAATATATAAAATCTATCAAAAGTAATTTTCATATCATCGAAAAAAGTTGTCGAAACTTTAAATGCGATTCAGGTCTGTTCCCGTTTTCGATTCCGATCAAATCATACGGAATCGGAATCGTTAAATGTACTCGCTTCCAAAAACCAACTGTGTTCTTCGGCCTTTAACTTCAAAACCCAATTTAATTTCATTCGACCCTCTTGACGAAAAATTTCGGATTCCTTTAGGGAGGGGGGGGGGGGTCACTCCATTTTAATGAGAAACATTGAATGACAAATTAAAAATCCATTAAACTTTAATTAAATGTGTCAGGATTTTCCAAAGCATATGTATTTTTTTCATTCAAAAATTAAAACTTCAAAATTCGTTTAAAAAGAAACCATGGAAGACCCCCGAAATTTTTTTGCATGAAAATTCTTCATAATTCGCGGTCCATCGAAGGGAATTTTTTTACAATTTTCTGAGGTGAGGTCCCTATACTAGACAATTACCAAATTTTCCGGAGCGCTGGATATACCCCTTAACTTTGAACCAGAATACAACAACAATAAAAATTTCTAAATTTAATTTAACCGATTACCTATCGAATGCAAGAAACCGCTTGTTAATATCACTTATACAGGGGTGCCACAGAAATCACTTTCGCTCTGAATTCGCTCGAATATGATTTCGCCCTGCCACAGAGCCTGTTTTCAAGTGATTTGCAAATCGCGCACTCTTGAGTAGGCGATTTGCTCAAATAAGCACTTAAAATGCATTTTGATAAAAATAAGCCTTGTAGATTCTTGAAAGGTTGTTCAATTTTTGAATAATCTACATCAAAAAAAAAATAAGCGCTTAACATGTTGAATTTATTTAATTAGCGTTTTACTAAATCATCGCTAGTGAAATTGGTCATTCACTTCAACTCACTAAATCGCTAGTACTTCAGTGGTGCCACCTTTTAACATTTGAATTTCGAAATTAATCGAACTTAGTTTTAAAGTGTATAAAATAGCGATTAAATTATTATTATTATAATTGAACTTTTAAGCTTCATTGCTGCCAGTAAACTTGGTAAACTATAAGCTTATGAATTCGGCTCCTTTCGGTTCTAAAAATGTCCGGTTTTCAATAATGTTTCTGAGTTTTAATCGTTTATTTTCGGTATACTAAGAAGAACTTTATTCTTTTTCTTCTCAATTTTTATTTCCTGTTTTCCACTAAACATTTTTAAACATTTTGTTTCAGATCTCGGAAACGGCTAAACCCAAGACGGTGACCACCACCGTACCCATAACTCAAGCCAAGAAGCCAGCACCCGCACCGGTCATGCCAGCTTTAAAAGCAGCCACCACAGTGACCACCTCCACTGGCACCAGTAGCAGCAGTGACTCTACCCCAATGTTGGTGGAAGCCAAGCCATCAGAACAGGCATTAACCACAGTGGCTGCTGCTGTATCAACAACTACTACTGTAGCTGCTCCTGCTTCTACTCTCACACCTCCTCCACCTACTTTGGCAGTGGCTGCGGCTTCACCTGTTCCTGTAGATGTCAACTGGCTGTTCATCTGCGACTGGCGAAATTGTCCCAGACGCAAATTCAAATCTCTCTCCGAGCTGCAGCATCATGTGTGCAATGTCCATTGTCCAGATCATTTGGATGCCGGAGCCGAAATCTATTGTCAATGGGGTACTGGTCCCGGCTTCTGCGATAATATTGCACGTAAACGTTATTCTCTAATGACGCATCTAATAGATCGTCATTTGACGACGGATGATCTTAAGACCAGCATGCAACGTCGTCTAACTACGGGCATACACAATGTGGCACCTGCTCAACATCCCGTAACCATAGTTCGTAATGTTGCGGGCAATGGTCAAGCCAACTCGACGCCAGCAGCGACTACAGCGGGAGGAACAGCAACTGCTGCTGCCGGTGCTGCTACTGCTCCTTCAACAGGCATAGGCCTGGGCACCGCAGTTGGTACCTCAGCTCTGCAAGCCATTAAACGTTACACGGCTGATTTTGCCAACTCCAAGGAGCTGATGGATGAGAACGAGGGACCGGTGACTAAGAGCATACGTCTAACGGCCGCTTTGATACTTCGGAATCTGGTTAGCACCACTTCAACAGCCAAGCGAAGTCTTAAACGCTTTGAACCGCATCTGGCCAATGTGGCTCTCAGTAATGTGGAAGCCAGCGGTGTGCTTTCTCACATTTTGTACGAGCTGAGTCAGTAGATGCTGATCCATATAGTAGATATATATGTGTGTATTTTTGTAACTTTCTTTTATCATAATTAATCAACCAATTGACCCTGCACTAACCATCAGACCATTAAAATGTAAACCAGGAAAACCCGAATATTGTTTTTACTAAACCAATCAAGGAAAATGGAAATAAAACCAAGATCAGATGATCTGTCGAGTGGGCATCCTCGCAAAAGAATTAAGAGACGACGAAAACAAATATCTCCGAGCCATTTGATGTTAAACTATTATTCCACATAAATTTCTAAGCCCATAAACTAAGTATATTTTTGATAAAAGCTCTGATCATAGTCGATTGAGCTTTGTTCGTGCGTCTGAAAAAGTCTCAGTTTTAAAACCATCGAACTGAACTTTTACATAAAGTCTTTTTTTTGCTGCACAACGTTAATATGTCGTAGTACCGAAACCAGAATCGGATGAGTATATTTTATATCTATCATTGGAGCGACAGGCAGGTCACAGCGCCTTTTGTCCATTAAAATTGCGAAAATAATTGTTGCTAAAAATTGAAAGTGACATTCCAGCCTAAGAAGATTCGATAGAGGGCAAATGCAGACGGTAAGAAGTGAAGTCCAGTCCAACAAAATGCGAAAATTTGGAAATCAGTTTAGATTGTAAATGTAAATGTAAAATTGGCTATACAGCCCCTGAAAGGGGCCAAGCCAAGCTTCTCACAATCTCTTGGCGTGTGTGCTTTAAATTTTTCGCACAAGAGAAAGGGACCTACAGTTTAACGCCGAATCCGAACGGCAAAGTTTGAGAATTTGCTTTTTCATGGCTAGTTACTTCACAGCTGGCGCCAATAGCTGGTGAAGGTGACCGGATGTGTAAACGCTAATTTCTAAAGAAAGAAAAAAACTTTTTTATTTGATGTTCCGAGTTTAGATTATTATGAAGTAAGTTGGCAATTGTCCAACAAAAATCGCGAGTTTGGCAACATTTTATGAGAATCGGTTGTCATGAAGAAGGGTAAATAGTTGGTGTACCATACATATATCAATCAGTCTAACAAATAAACGAAAAATTTACAAGATTCACAAATGAGTATAAATGATCAGGAATACTGGTAAACAGTTAGTTGGAAATGATCGAAATTTCAAAAAATGTCCCAAATTTGATCCATTTTATAATGACTTAACGTTATGATGAAGAATGCATGTATGAGAGGTGAACTCCGAACCGCCCCAACGAAAGCACTAAACACCATTTTAATCTTCTTCCTCTAGACTTGATGTCTAAACAGTTAGAGTGCATTACAGCCCTGAGATTAACAGAGTCTAAAGCCTGGAACATGGGTAACTCCAAACACTCAACAATGCTAAACCATCAAAACGCGGTTCCCTTCATTACAGACTATTGTATACCCACAGCGTCATTCCATAAACTTTATGACGTCAATATCCCTAGTAGACTCGACTGGGATAAATTGCCCCACAAGAGAGCAAATGCCATCAATATCTACATAGATGGATCAAAGCTCGATGATGAGGTAGGAGGGGGAGTTTCTCGACGGAACTAAAAATGGACATCTCATTCCGGCTCTTAGATGATTGCAGTGTGTACCAAGCTGAATTGGTGCTCATGATCAAATAAGGGAACATATACATTACCCAGATAGTCAGGCAGCTCTAAGGCTAATAACGCCAAGACCCTTCACGGAATGCCGTAGATCCTGAAATGCGATCCATCAGCTTCTCCGTATCCACCTCATCGGGGTACCTGGATACCGCAACATTGAGGGTAACGAGTCAGCCGACAATTGGTAAGACAGCGATGGAATAACCTTCCGGTTTGCGCTGTAGCAAGGAGAACTAATAGTCTTCTGCATGCTGTGCATGTAGCAAGCTTGGGCGCCGCTCACAACGCTCTGTAGAAGTTGCAAGTGTGTGGAAGAGGAGTACATCTTCTTTGCCATTGCCTAGTCTTGGTCAACCTTTTCTCCTCAATCTCTAGAAATAGCGTTGTCGGATATTTCAAAAATTGTATATTGATATTTTTGACGATAATATCTGGGTGTCAAAATAAATGATATTTTCTAAATTCTTAAATAAAAAACCGGATCTTTACAACGAATTATTGAGTTAATTAAGGCGTCATTTGAAGCGTAATTAGAACTTCATTATGACTGCGCCCTTAAAAATAAATGTATATTTATTAAATTAACAAAGAGAGAAGCTTGGCTTGGCTGGCTTGATTTCACATCTTTCACATAAAGTAACAAATAACAGTGTAAAATCTACGACTATCTGACACATAGCTGCGATCTGGGAGAACAGAAATCGGCCCTAAATGTACGTAAAAACTTCTGATTTTTCCAATAATCGTTAGACAGAGATTTTAGGAAGACCCGTTGAGTTATGTCATCGGGCATTCGGCTTCAGAAACCATACATTTTATAGCCGAAAACAAGAGTTTTTATGGCATGGAGCTTCCCGGTATATTAAGATATAACAATGCCAAACATCGGTAAATAAAAATACAGCTCCAATAATTAATTTCATTTATCTTCGCCAGCCCTGGTGAACGTTGACAATTGAGCGCCCATATTCTTCACTTTGCATCCTAGCTCTTCTAAGGTCCTTGGCTTGTTAGTAAACTTGACCTCCCATATTTCCACAAGAATTAACAAACTCTCAACGTTTCGACGATAATTGATCAATTCATTTCGTAACGTTTGTAACAGCTGGCCATTTTATTTGGAAGAAAACGCCATGACCGTTTTCGCACTAACGCCGCACCAAACGTGACTTTTTCGTCAGAAAGATTGAATCTCCTGAGAATGGGTAATTTTTTTTACGGTCCCATTCAATAGAAATGGGCTTCATCGACGATAATTTTGTTCTAAAATTGCGTATCTTCGCCATTTGTGACTCTTTGGGCATTCCATCGACGATTGTCCGGCACAATCTTTGTCAATTGAATTTTGTACGGAACAAATGCAATCAACGGAATAATCCGTGTAAAGTGACCGAGCCAGCCCAACTGCTGAGAACGGCGTTTTGGGATGTTCTTGGGACCTCTCAACACTGGCTCGTACGGCAGCGATATTCTCGGCCGTCGCCTTGGTCGACTTTTATTTGGCCTCTCGGATTGAAGAGCTCCCGTCTTTTTCGTAAACGCTTATTGTTCTTAGAAGGCGCACTTTTCACATTTTTTAATTTTTTAAAAGTACTTGAGTTTTCACAATTGACTTGTTCTGTTGAATGTAAATTTCAACTATTTCAGAGCGCTCGCGTGGCGTGTATTGTTCCCTGGTAAAAATCTGCTTGGACTGACGCTTACGAACAAGCATGCACATATTTGTGTACAATACCAGTACAGTTAATGTGTTAAGTATCCACAGTTTTGAAAAAAAGCATAAATAGCCACCAAATCCAAACACAAAAGAACACAAATTCCCAGAAATCAAAATCATTCATACTTACATTTACCCTTTTAAAAATGAGCCAAGCATCTCCATGCTTTGCGTTTAAGAGCGCCTTTATATTTGTTGAGTTGCCACTGGTCTTTTACAGTTTGCACTGCGATTTCTGTGCATCAATTTTAATAAAATAACAGTAAAACATTTTGCTTGACATGTCCGGAGCACAAGAAGCAGAAGCATTCGTAACAGTGTGGATGTGAAAATATAACCAAAAAATATTCGATTTCCGATATATTGCCTCGGAAAAATATGCGATAATGATACTCGTCATTTTTTGTCAAAAATATCTATATTTCGATATATCGCTAATATTTTCGACAACCCTACTCGGAAGTGTCCGAGATAAAGATCCCGTCTCTACTAAAATTTTTAACGTTGTTAAAATGGTCGGGAGGAACCATCCCTGGCCTAATAGGACTAAGTGTAGGGACAGTCTTACTGCCTCCAGCCATATCAACCTAACCTTAACTATGATAAAGAATTAACAGATGGCAATTGTAAAGTAAAGGGTGAATTTTAAAGAATTTGTTTAAAGTGGAGTCACTAGTATTATATCGAATTGAAAAATGTTTGCAATCAACTTTATTTTGAAGCCTCATCATTAGGCTTTCTTTTTCAGTATGTTTCGTTTCGGTGAAAAAAAACAACATAGTTTCAGTTTGCTCCAAATATGTCAACTTGTGTGTCAAATAAACACAATTTGCGGGAAAAAGTTTTTCTTTTATGCTTTCATTAAAAAAAATGCGGCAGGCCCTTGAATGGTGCAAGTATCAACGCAATGTCATGCTCTGTATTTGGTGGGACCAATTGGGAGGGGTGTACTATGACGGCAACTATGTACGGGTGAAAACATCACAGGTCAACATTTTACCGTACTCAATTGTTGCATTTGAGCCGAGCATTGAAGCAAATAAGGCCAGAATACACCGTTCGCAGACGGTCAAAACTTACCTTGAAATGCTGAACTGGAAAGTCCTACCCACCAGCAGTATAGTCCAGACATTGTTGCTGCCTCATCACAAGAAATGTTGAAAGGGAGCAATCAGTATTCTGTTGAATTTGAAAAAAAAACTTCAACACCCGCAAAAATGATATATTCCAAAACGCCACTATCAAGGTACATTTGTTAAGCAGGGTTTGATTTGCTTCCTATACAGCAGCGATAGCAACGAAAAATTATGATCCGCTCTTGCTCCTGCTCTAAATGTGAAAAGAGCAGAGCAGTAGCCGGAGCACAAAATCAAATCTGAAACACTATTGCTCTGCTCCGTGCTGTCAATGTTGTCAAAAGCAAACAAAAAACTACTATCAATATACTCGGAGCAATGGAAAAAAACAAAAAGAGAGAGGAGCTGCTCAATTTGCTTCCAATAGTGCTCCGAATAGCTGCTCCCGTAGTTCCTCCAAATCGTCTGCTAAGAATTTAATAAATATTTTAACAGATTGGCTCAGTGTCAAGAATAATCTTCTAGATCGTATTCAAGTTCTAGTATTATTAGTACATCAAGGGTCATCTCAGCATTTAAATTGTCCTTCGATGGTACCTAAGAATTTGCGATCTTAATTTTGATTAATAAAAAAAATTATAAATTAATGAATAGGTTCGTTAAAGCAGCAATATAAAGATTTGAGGGTGATTATTGGGGGCTTTGCAGAGTTCACGATAATCACTTGGGGCAGGCCATCACTAATGTCAAGCTTTATTCAAAATAAAATTATTCACCCATCATAATGGGTGATGAATGTGTTGTTAAAATTATAACATATGGGCTTAGATTATAACATTTGCAAACGATAGCCTTGATTGATCATCTTGGACCGCGGGTTCCAAGTTAATGAATTCGCGGAACTATAACGTACCGCGATAAATACCATAGATGACCAATAGTAAAGAATTAAGTAAAGATTATAAAGAATGTTTCAAACCACTTACCGTGCCTAAAAAATAGTTAAATAGCGGAAAAATACCAAAGAGGATCAAAAATAGTAACATATCAAAATAACTTTACTCCCAATCAAATGTGGAAAATCATGCCAACTGGGGGTTCTCCATGGTAATAACACCGCTAAATACTTAAGAAACTGCTTTTCAACACGCAAATAACCACACATGACTACATAGCCATGATTTTGACAATACAGAACCCCGAACCATGGATGACCAGTGCTGAATAACATAGATAAAGCATAAAAAATATCTCAGTTCTACCATTTAAGCGGGTAATTTAGCGAAAGAACCTGCTTGATGTAGTCCATAAGCCTTATTCAATAATATTTGCAAACGTCATTTACTATGGGTACTATACCGCCTTTGATATATGCTCATTGCTTTATTATATTATATGCTTTACAGTACCCTTAATATACAGCACGTCACTTTTGCTCTGAGAACTTCTTTGAGAACCCTTTGATAAAAACCGTGAGCTGAGAAATCGAGAACTCTGAAAGGCCTCCAATAATCACCCCAAATCTTCATATTGCTGCTTTAGCAAACCTTTCTTTAAATTAATCAAAATTAAGATCGCGAATTCTTAGGTACCATCGAAGGACAATTTAAATGCTGAGATGACCCTTGATGTACTAATAATTCTAGAACTAAAATACGATCTAGAATAATCAACACTGAGCCATTCTCTTAAAATATTTATTAAATTCTTAGCAGACGATTTGGAGGAACTACGGGGGCCCTATTTTAAACCAATTTTGCAAAAAAAGGAGCCCCATAAGTCTACCCGTGGTTTACCCGATTATATTTTAATTTGTTTTGTGGTTATAATTTTTATAATACACATTCAGCAAAAGAGTAACAGAGTAAAAAATGTGATTTCGGTTTTTCCTTTTTTTTTTCCATTTTTTTCAGTTGAAGAAGAGGAAAAAGTAAAAATAATAATATATAAAAAGACCATTTTATATTTTCCAAACTAACGACGTTAAATATCTTAAAAAAATATTTATAAAATGGTAAAAAAATATAAAATTTTATAAACATGCTTCCAAAGAATAGTTAATCAACCCAGTCGGTTTAACAAATTAAAGTCTGCTGAAAAATTATCAACTGAGAATCCTGTTCTCCGATTTGTATCCATTTAAAACCAATTTGAATCATTTAACTTTCAGAAATTCTTTTTTTTAGTTTTGGTTAAAACAAAACAAAATATAAATATTGTATAATTGCATTATGGAAATTTTCAACTTATGGATATCGTACCTAAACATTAACATTAGTAATTTTGAGACAGAGTGCTTCACCGGGTTATGCGGAATAATCAATAATAATTTAACACAATCATTTTTGCATTTTTCAACTAAAACACCGAAAATAGAAAGAGGAGGCGAGGTTCAGGGGAACTATTGCACCAAAACCGTATCAAGCTCTTGAACTGAATAGAAATCCAAAGTCTTAGCATTATTATCCAAGTTCACCACAAGCTCTGGGTGCTTGCCATCAATGTAACTGAGCTGGGGCACTTGTCCCGTCAAATGGAAGCGTTTCATCACCAATCCCTGCAATGTTTGCACTGTTATCATGCGTGGAATTTTCTTTTCCCAAATTTCGCCCGAAGCTGTATGCTGAATGTAAACTTTGATGAGGTTTGATTGCTTGGCTTGCACACGTGGCACAAAATCTGCCGGCGAGCCGTACTCTAAAACGAGAGGGAGAAAAAAATAATGTGAGATTAAGAATGTACATGTTTTGCTATTTACTTACTCTTGACCAGCAATGGATAAGTGCGATGCTTGCGGCAAAACTCTCGTAAGGCTTCAGCTCCTTGTTGTGTCACCTGCATCCAATCCAAGGCATATTTCTTCCATATATCATACTCTGCGCCTCGCCGTTCATCGGCTTTCACTTCCGCCCGGTTAATGTATTGTAAGCCGGCTATACTGGCCACTGCCTTGGATACCATTTCGTCGAAATTTGATTTCAAATGTGGCGTCTTACTCAAACGCTTCAGCGCTGGCAGTTTATCCAGTTCATTAAACGCATCCGCCTCATTCCAGATGGGATTATGCATCAAGTTAAGCCGCTCCAGTTTGCAAAACATGTTAAGCTTAGCCTGCGGCTCACAATCTGGCAGCTTAATCTCCTCTATGCCATTTTCCATTAGATTTAGCTCACGCAATGACCTCAGATTTCCCAATTTGCAAACCTGATCAAAGTCCCTTAGATTTGTACGATGCAAGTCCAGCTCTTGGAGCTGCCGAAAAATGCTTTTGCAGTCCACCACAGCCAGTTGACTTAGAGGATTTTCCTGCAGGCCCAATGACACAATGTCGGGCCACAGCAAGGCCGTCTGCATCACATCCTGCCAGTCGCTGAAGCCGCAATTACGCAAATTCAGATGCTTCAATTGACGAAAAGCCGGCTCCAAGGCGGTTATTTCTGTCGACGTTGGCAGGACCAAACGATTGGAGCTGGAAAATTCAGTGAAATTATTATTTAAGCACTAAAAGCAAATTCTTTTTTCTGCTTACCCCAAATTCAGATTGCTCAAGGCGGGCAACTGACGAGTAATGCTGGCCACAATGTCCCAGTTCCATATCAGCGTATGACTCACATTCAAAGTGGTCAGCTGCATTAGATCCATCAGATATCCGGCAGCATTCACAGGTGTCTCATCGACACTGATCTCCGCCAGTTCCTCAAATTTGCTTTGCTTTCGCGCTATCTTATCCATGCCAACCACCTCAAAGAGGGAGGCCTGAAGACTAGCCTGAGCTTCACGTATGAGTGTGGCATCCACATTACTCGTATCATAGTTCATGTAACGTTCCCTGGCCGCATCCTCCAAGGTGGCACAGGGACTCAGCTTGCCCGGCCGTATAAAACTACCCGAGGTGGGCAGCTCCGTTTGAAAGTAACGTTTGCCATCAACAATACCGTTATGCTTGCCGCGCATGCCATCATCCCACTCAATGCCCAGCCAGGTGCCCAGGTGACCGCTTACCTATGGAGAAGGAATGAAAGGTTCATTATGTTGGATACATCTTTCTAACCATCTTACCTCTCCCACATATTTCACTGTGCCATAATTGTTGGCTATTTTGATGCGTGTGCCCACTGAATAGAACAGCTGCGCCTCATCAATAATTCCAACCATTGTTGATGTAAACGCACCCCAAACACCCACACAGACGCAAGGTCTTTGTTTTGGTTTCGGTTTATTTAAAACTGTTGCCAAAAAGCTGCGTTTGCTTTAAACTGCTTTAGCTGATTATAAGCTGCCACTTTGATTTTGATATTTAGGTTTTTAATTAATGTTTTTAACAATTGTATTGTATTGTTGCTGGCTGCTGTGTGTTACTCATAGACAGTGTGACCAAAGCGGTAGAATAGTAGAGTTAGGGATGAGACAAATTTACTTTAGAGATGTGCATAATTTTTAATTTCACGCTCAACGAATGAATTTATATTTTTACATTGCACTTCTTATTAGTTATAGTTAAGACTCTTGTATATGTATTTTCTCAAAATTCCCTGACAGCCCACAAACAAACATGTCGACTATTTCGTCAGTTGAAATTTTTATCTCTTGGTATACGTTCTCAGCGCTTGCCCGTTGAGTCAGTAATCAGACATATTGACTCGAAGGTAGCTCTCCAGTTTTTTCAGTGCAGTCTCTTTTTTCTTGCAATCCTTGAACCACAATAAAATATTTTGTTTCAGCTCGGTTCTCTGCAATTGTTTAAGTCCTTCTCATAAAATTTTAGCAGGGATCACAATTTTTTGGTTTTAGCTTGGTGCTGGAATCAAAACTTTTGAAATTTGAGGACCACACAACGTTAAAAATATACAAATTCAGGTCGAAAATAAGCTCCGTGAACATACATCACTATTATGTCGATCTACAGTGGCCTAAAATTCTTCACTAGCTTAGAGCGCGAATTCAAATTATACAAGGAGTAAATTGATTGAGACACAACGAACGCTGTTTTCCGATAAATCCAATATTAAGTAATTTTATCGTTCCTACCTACCTTTGTGAAAATCAAAAGTTGTCTTAACGACGGATTGTAACATATAAGATTTGAAGTTGACGAAAGGCTCAAAAAATCAAATTTGCATGGTACTACACGACGGGGATACCCAAAGAATAATAAATATGCATATTTTCGGTCATTTACGCGAAAAACGTTCCTCATAAATCAAGTGAAAGTCTGAAATCTAGGGGAAGAATAACTTTAAAAATACTCATCCTAAATGGATCTAGTGTTCTCCCGACTCCACTTATCTTTACGATATGCAACTTTCATCCATACAGCAAAAAGCTAGACGACAGTTTTTGAATACGGTCTCCATACAAAAGTTGATTCATAGCGAAGTATCGTTTCTTTTCTGTAATGAGTAGAGTTTCTGTAGGTAAATAGTTATTATAATAAAACCTGCAATATAAAAAATTTGTTTAAAAAAACCATGGATTACACCGCGATTTTTTGTACAAATATTTTTTATAATACACAATCTATCGAAGGAAACCTTTTGAATTATTTTTTGATAAAAGACAGGAGTACTAGAATATTACCTTGTTATCCTATTTATTTAATTATTTCTCTTAGAAAACGAAGACAATTTTTTTATAGATTTTTGCTTTGTTCATCTACTACTTTGCCCCCTGGAATGGAATAAACAATAAAAGTAGTTAGATTGACTAAAAACCCCGACAGAGTAATCAGTCGAAGCCAGTACCAGTTTGGGTTAACTTGAGCATTAATGCTAAAGTTATTGAAGAGAGAAAAAGAGATTTAAATTGAATTCTGCGAGATAAATATGAGGTGTTTTCGGAAAATATCAAACTACAAATTTCCAGTTCATAGCTGAAAAATATTTAAGATATGTAAACCTACAGACCATTTTTCAAGATCACAGAACTACCATCAAAATGGTTCAGCCAGCTGGTTCGGAGCTGGGAATATAAATAACTTCAAACTAGCAACTTAACTAAAAGTTTTCAGTTTATAGCTCAAATATTTTGAAATATGGCTTATGGCTTTGAACCCCTTTTGAACCGTTTCGAAACCGGTCTTGAACCTGTAAAATATCTAACTAAATATAAAACGATTTTCAAGATCATAGCTAAAATAAGTTCTGGAATGTGGGCGTTATTTCATGCACCCTTAAAAAACTTAAACCCAGTAGTAGGATTGTTGATTCTTATGATTTAAGTTTCAATTCAAACAATTCAAAATAAAAACTTATTTCTGTTTCTCAATTGTCTTTTCATATATCTAGTAGATATTTTCTACAATGTCCTGTAAGCAATATCTTGCCTGCCTAAATTTCTCTTTTGGTGCTTTCTGTTTGGGTGCATCGATTGGATGGACAATTCCAGCAGAATCTTTACTTGAGGTTACTTTCAATGAGCATGTCTGGATCGTTACATGCTTAGCTCTGGGATGCGCTGCAGTGGCCTTGCCGGCTGGCTTTATCATCACTTACTTTGGACGTAAGCCCGCCATGCTCTGCGTCGTTTTGCCCTATATTGTAAGCTGGATAATGCTTGCTACTTGTAAACGTTATGCAATGGTTCTAATGGCGGCACGGTTCCTTATGGGCCTCTGTGGCGGTGTTTATGTGGTCGTCATTCCTATCTACTGCTCGGAAATTGCTAAAGTGGAGGTACGTGGCAAGATGGTGGCATTTTTTGAGCTATTTCTTGTGCTGGGAGTTTTGTATTCTTTGATCATGGGTCTTTTTCGGAACTATCTGGCGCTATGTTGTACCTGTGCCATCTTGCCTTTGCTAGTTGTGCCCCTCGTTATAGCCATGCCGGAGACGGCGAATTACTATATGTCGAGAAGCAAACCGGAGAATGCGGGAAAAACCATGCTTTGGCTGCGCGGCAAAGATTTTAATGTAGAACAGGAACTTATTCAGATGGAGGACAACCGCGGAAAGCCGGAGACCAAGAAGAGCAAGTGGTTGGGCATATTAATTATCCTGGGCCTGATGTTTTTTCAGCATTTCACGGGCTTCTTGTTTCTGATTTCCTGTTCCAGGGACATTTTTAGTGAATCTGGTTTGACTATTGCATCTGAATACTTTTTCCTGCCCTTGGCCGTCATCTTGTTCATGGCTGTTCTACTTTCGCTTGGAGCTATGGAACTGACAGGACGACGCAATCTACTGATTTTATCAGCCATTTTGAGCCTTCTTCAAATGGCTCTGCTGTGTCTATATTTCACGCTGCGGGCCAATGGAGTTGCACATATCCAAGTGGTACGATGGGTGCCCTTATTTTCCATGTATTTGTTTACGTACTTCTATGGCGTGGGTTTGGCTACAGTCCCGACTGTTTTAATGGTAGAGCTTTTTACGGAAGAATTTAAAGTAATTGGAACGGCCACTGCATGTACATTTGGTGCTCTATCTGCCTTCCTGAGCGCCATATTATCGATATATATAAAAAAATGTTGGGGAAGTGCCATTGGTTTTGCCTGCTATACCATAATGTGTGTATTGGCAGTGATCTTTATCTATATACTGGTGCCCGAGACAAAGGGCAAGACTGTAGCCGAGATACAGCAATCACTTCAGGAGTTTCGGATAATAAAGAAAAATAACAGGGCGCAGACTGTTATATAAATTTGACATATAAACTTATTATATTAATAATATATTATATACTCTCGTGTAAGAACCATAAGCTAAACAGTATTGTACGAATTCTTTGATTCTTTTTTAGTAGGGAAACTAGAAATTTTGATTTTTCTATGTTTTTCATATTATTTAAGGGCCGATTTCAAATCTTCTATATAGAGCTATTTGTCACATAAACTAACAAATAACAGAGCAAAATGTAAGCTCATCAGACACATAGTAGCAGAACAGAAATCGG
>JAEIFU010002859.1:0-36632 GCA_018904235.1 Lordiphosa stackelbergi
CTCCTACCCACCCTCAGGAAGGTCATCACCAGCAGTCTGGCAACTGGGTATATCCCACGTGCCTGGCGCAGAGCAAGGGTAGTCTTCATCCCCAAGGCAGGGAAGAAGGATATAACTAACCCCAAGTCCTTCAAAACCATTAGCTTGACATCGTTTTTACTGAAAACGATCGAAAAGCTAGTGGACAACAGCATAAGAAGCACGCTGCTGAAGGAGGTACCCCTCCAACCAACTCAGCACGCGTACAGAACCGGCCGTTCAATCGACACGGCATTGTATCAACTCGGGAAGATGCTCGAGAAAACAATAGAAGACAAGGAAGTGGCTCTATGCGCCTTCCTAGACATTGAGGGAGCATTCGACAACACATCCCATAGTGCTGTCAAGAATGCTCTAATCAGAAGAGGAGTAAACCCCACAGTAGGCAGATGGGTAGATTCACTTCTACGATGCAGAGATGCCTCTGCAGTGGCAGACGAATAAACCATCACAGTAACCACAACTAGAGGATGCCATCAGGGGGGAGTTCTCTCCCCACTGTTGTGGAGCCTACTAGTGGATGAGCTCCTAGAGAAACTTGCCTCCCTGGGCATAACATGCCAAGGATACGCTGATGACATTGTCATCCTTGCGAGAGGAAAGTATGAAGAAACCTTATGTGACATAGTCCAGAGGGGGACTGAAAGTGACGTCTGACTGGTGCAAGGAGGTTGGGCTCAACCTAAACCCTGCGAAAACCGTCAAAGTACCGTTCACAAGAAAATACAAGCTAAGCAGAATGAGGCCAATACGCCTATCCGGCTGCCTCATTACACCAGAAAAAGAAGTCAAATACCTCGGCGTTGTCTTTGACAACAGGCTGAGATTTGACAAGCACTTAGAGTATACACTCAGCAAGTGCACTAGAGCACTATTCACATGCAGGAGCCGGAAAATCGTGGGGCATGGCACCACACATACTCCGATGGCTATACCTCATGGTTGTGAGACCGATGCTCACTTATGGAGCTGTTGTGTGGGGCAAACCTCCTCACAGTTAGGACGCAGTTGCAAAAACTGCAAAGGCTGGCATGCATATGCATGACTGGAGCTATGCGTACCTGTCCGACAGCGGCAATCGAGGTTCTGATGGAGCTAACACCACTCCACCATACCATCTGCCTGAAGAAAATAGCAACACTGCTTAGATTAACAGCAGAAGGAGTGGGCAGAAACCACATAGTAAGCCTCAGAGACTCTGAAAAGCTGGAAAGGGAAATCCCTTTAATCCTCCTACCCAGAGACGAAATGGTGGTCGAGTATCACTTTGACAGGAACTTTACTGTACACCAAAGTAATAAGAGAGAATGGATTTCACTAGAAGAAACATATAAAATGCAACCACACACAATTATGGTATACATACGGGTCCCTGACGCCCCAAGGAACTGGACTTGGGGTAGCAGGACCAGGAACGAAAATATCTGAACCCATGGGAGAACTCACAAGCATATTTCAAGCTGAAGTATGTGCCATCTCCCGTTGCGCAGACCGTAATATGGAAAAGCACTACCATAATAGAGAAATAGCTATCCTCTCCGATAGCCAAGCAGCGCTTAAAGTGCTCAGCAGTAATAAGTTCACCTCTAAGCTAGTCTTAGAGACAAAGAACAAACTAGACCAATTAGGCAGCAGGAACAACCTGACCCTACGATGGATACCGGGACACAACAACATCCCTAGAAACGAATTGGCCGATGAACTGGCACGCAAGGGTGCAGCCACCGCAATGGTAGGGCCAGAGCCCTATTGCGGTATAGGCCAACACACAATAAAAGGACTCCTAAGAATGGAAGAGAATACGCTTAGAACAGCCTCCTGGGTAAACACCAGAGGAATGAGACAAGCTAAAGCATTAATAGTAAACCACAACCTCAAAAGGTTCCAAAAGGTAATCCAACAAGGAAAGAATGCCCTCAGGATTCTGACAGGGCTCTACACGGGTCACTGCAGACTGCGGAGCCACATGTATAAGTTGGGAATAACAAACTCCCAACTTTGCAGATACTGTGAAGAGAAGGAGGAGTCCTCTGAACATATACTAGCACACTGCGATGCCCTAGCGAGGCGCAGACTCAGCAAATTTGGTAAACACATTCTACACCCAAGCAATATCGGTAACTTAGAGCCCGCAAAAATCCTGGCTTTTGTAAAGGAAATAGGGCTGCTAAGAGAGCTGTAAACTCAGTAGGGGGGCACAATAGACCAATATTGGTCGCGATGCAAAACTTCTCCAACAACAAATAATAATAACCAAAAGAAATTGTTACAAAAAAAAAACATATTTCTATCAAAAAAGGCAATTGAGCAACGATATTTCCCTCATACTTACTTTTGTCATTACGAAAAAAATTTTGTATAATATGCACAAGTCAAAAATGAAAAAAAAAACCTTTTTATACACTTGAAAAGTGTATTATAATTTTGCCCAGAAGTTTGCAACGCATAGAAGGAATCATCTCCGACCATATAAAGTATATATATTCTTGATCAGCATGACGAGCTGAGTCGATTAAGCTTTGTCCGTCCGTCTGTCTGTTTTTACGTGAACTAGTCCCTCATTTTTGGAGCTATCGAGCTAAAACTTTGCACAGAGTCTTCTTTTTACTTCACGCTGCTAATATGTCAAAACCGACCGGATCGGATGACTACTTCTTATAGCTGCCATACAAATGTTCGTTCGGAAAATGGATTTTAGTAAGAAAAACTGTTTGATTCTCAATATTACTGCTCTCAAACACGGTCATGGGTAAAATGTAATGTTTTTAAGCTGATCTGCGAAGTTTGGTCGAAGTCGCTAACCGTTGAGACAAGCTATTTCAAGTGTATCAAAACTTCGGTACAGACGAAGTTAGCTTTGCCTTTCTCGTTTTGTTTTAAAAAAAGGTCGAGTTCTGGTTCACGAACTTAGGGAAGGTGTAGACCGATAGGTTGCTTGCTAAAAGTTAGGTAATAAGATGGGAGACACATGAAATAAACAAAAAGTTTAAATATATTTTTTTTTGTGGCCAATATTCGAGTGGCTCACAACCCCCAGCGGCTCAGAACCCCCCATTCTCCCCTACTATTTGTTTTTACACTAAACTACAAGAAAGGGCCCAAATCGAAATTTAATTTTTCAATGGCTGACATTTTGTAAAAAAAAATTTTTTTTTCGAGGGTCAGACAAGAACCTGGAGACGTGGAATCGTGGCCACCAGCACTATACCTTTCTTCGATATATTTTATATTTTATTTTATACAAGTGAGTCCCCAGTCTGCAGTGGCCCGAGTCTAGTTGGTCCAATTTGTAACTTGTCTCTAGGACTAGCTTCAAGGTGAGCTTGTTGCTGCCAAGCGTATTGACCGCTGCTTGGCTGTCTGAAAGGATAGCTATTTCTCTCAGAGACGCTTACGCTGGGTTTCTACCCACTTCTTCTGCTGTCAGTCTAAGCAGTGATGAGTTTTTCTTCAGGCAGATGGTATGATAGAGTGGTGTTAACTCCATCAAAACTTCAAGTGCCGCTGGCGGAGAGGTACCAATGACTCCGGTCATGCATATATATACCAGACTTTGTAGCTGCGTCCTTACTGTGATGAGGTGTGCTCTACCTCACCACACAACAGCTCCAAAAGTGAGCATCGGTCTCACAACCACGATGTCTAGCCATCGGAGTATGTGTGGCTCCATGCCCTACGATTTTCCGGCTATGCTCCTGCATGTGAATAGTACTCTAGTACAATTGGGTTCTTGTATTAAAGCTAGACCTAGGTGTTGTACTTGCACAGATACTCAATTTGATTTTTCTCGAATGTGCAATGACATGAGAAAAAAATATAATAATCTGCGCAAGTTACATAAGCAATTCACTAGCGAGTTTATCTCCAGTTCTGAGTTGCTTAGTGAATATAAGTTTGAATCGCAGCCCTCGCGTCGGTTAGAGTCAGCTGGTCAGTTTTTAGAACTGCCTCCTTCCGATGTTGGGAAGTCGTCCGAAACTCCTTCTTCTGTGCCAGCTTCGCTTCAATGTTTGGATTTATCGCCAACCATTTCTCTGTCCGCATCACCTGGAACTATGCTGGCTTTGTCTCCCTTGCCTACACCCTTGAATCTAGCTGCTAGTAGTGTTGTTGTTAATCTACCAACACCGGGATTAGACCATCCTCCAATTGTGCCGTCTGAACCTGATGTCACTATTTCAGTCCGTTCTCAGCGTCAGCGTCTCTTCTTACTGTCATTGCACCACGTAAGCAAGTTTTTGTGTCTAGGTTGTCCCCTAAAACTACTTGCGAGAAAATTGCCGCTTATATCGCGAGCAAAACCTCAGCAAGTGTTTCGATTACAAAGTTTAATTTTGCCCAACCTCGTGATGTTGCTTCCTTCAACATAAGTGTTCCATCTGAAGCATTTCCAATCATATGTGACCCAGAATTTTGGCTGCCAGATATGATTGTTCATGACTTTAGGCCACGAAATCGAGTTAGGCCAATGCCCGTTAGCTTACCTTCTTTAAGTACATCCTCAAATATAGGATCTAATTCTAATAGGATTTCAAAAAACTAGTTCCGTGCGTTTGTCCTCATATAGCCTATAAGAATGTTAGGGGTCTGTTATCAAAACTTTCTACCTTATTCCTAAATAGTGCTTCATTTGAGTTTGACATTATTGCATTTTCAGAGACTTGGTTAAATCAAACAATCTCTAATGCTGAAATATTGTCAAATGATTTTTTTATCTACAGGCATGATCGACCAGTTCGCAGAGGCGGAGGTGTACTGATTGCAGTCAAATCCAGCCTGCGATCAGAACTGATCAATGTTAATGTGCCTAGGGATGTTGAATTTGTTGCCGTAAAGGTAACTTTTCTAACATTCTCTTTATTTGTTACCTGCTCCTATATCCCTCCATCTTCTGATAATCAAGTTTATATGCAACATATAGCTTGTATTAAAGATGTTTTTACCCAATTAAGAGACATTGACTTAATGGTTGTTGTTGGTGATTTTAACCTACCAAACATCACTTGGTCAAATTTTAATGGGTCTACTTATCTTGTACCATCAGCACATGACTTTTTAGATAGTCTGTTGGACATGTCGTTTTTTCAACTTAACGCGCGACAGCGCGAATGTTGTTGTCTCTAGGTCTACCCCTCTATCACTGCCTGAAGATATTTACCTTGAAATCTCTATTTCAGTTATTGGACCTACCGCTTCGACTGTTATGATTTCTAATAAGCCTCGTCGTTTACCTTTTTCTATGAATCTATTAATTCTCTCTTAGATATCTGTATTCCTAATAGCGTTGCTTCTCCCGCGTCAGTTAATCCTCCTTGGTTCTGTCCTAGACTTTCTAATTTAAAAAATATTAAGTCTAGATGCTTCAAAAAGTATAAAAGTTCTGGTTCTGCCGTTGACTTTTCTAAATACTCAATAGAAAAATCGAACTTTACACTTTTCAACGCTGAGTGCTACAGGAAATATCTTGTCCGATGTAAAATTCAAAATTAAAAAAAAAATTCAAATAAAATTTGTAAACTCAAAAAGGTAGGTCTTCTTCTTTACCTTCTTCTTTTTTCTGGGCGACCAAAAGGCTAACGATGACTCCACAGCCGTTGACCTTGTTAAATTTGAAAATAATACAAATTAAATTTAACCACTTTGGTTATATGCAGAATCGCGGAAAAGTAAAGCGACCTAAAAAGACTACCGATCGCTTTGTGTGTATGAGCAAGAAGAAATTTATTTTTGCTAGCAATGAGTGGCTAGGCTATGAGCATAAGAAACAGATATAAGCTTTTAATGCTTATCCAAAGCTTATTGATGAGTTTTTACATGTGTATGTTTCAATTACATACGTTTAAAACATAGTTTTAACTTCATTTACTTTATATAATTCATGTAAATATAAATTCTAAATTAAATTAAATTCCTTAAGTAGTTCATATGGGAATTAACATTCCGGCCAATTTGAAGGACCAGATTAAAGGGCTTCAATGAATTGGGAGAATTGCCAGTTTATGGATTGGACGTTTAAATACGCCCGTTGCTGTTTTTATTTCGGCCACGCGAACTTTGCCATCTACCCCTGTTACCACACCGATAACTCTGCCTGTGATCCAACGCTGTGGCGGAGTGTTGTCGTCGTGAACGATGACCACAGAACCGATCTCCAAAATTCGGCTGAGGTGCTTGCCACTTGGCTTTGAGTTGGAGGCTGTGGACGTAGTCCTTGGACCAAGCTTGCCAAAACCGTTGTCTGAGCATGGACAGCAGCTGCCACCTCCGCATATAGCTCAAGTTTTTTCCTGCATCGTTCTGCTCTAATCCTTGCGGCAGCGAGCGAAGGGCCCGCCCGATCAGTAGGTGGCCCGGAGTGAGCAGCTCTCCGTCGTTGGGGTCGGCGCTGGTGTGAATAAGCGGCCGAGAGTTTAGGATGGCCTCGACGTCCGCCAGATGGGCTCTGACTTCGCTCTCGATAAGTGAAGCGTTGGCTATTTGGCGCACGAGAAGCTGCGATGAAACTTCTGAGAACCCAGAGAAAGCAATTAGTCGAAAGATCAGATACGAGCTCTAGGTGAACAGCCTTTGAAGCAAAACACACGAAAACCGCTATATACATTTTTGTTGGAGCTCGTCCTCTAATTCTCTCTCCGCAAAAATCTACACCGCAAATAAGGAAATGGTCGAACATTTGTGAACCTATCTTTAGGCAGATTTCCCATAACCTGACTCATTAACTTAGGCTTATAGCGAAAGCAATGGATACATTTTCGAACAACTTGAGTACATTCTCGGCGTGCATTTACAATCCAAATTTTTTGCCTAAGAAGGCCTGGCATTGTTTTCGCATTTGCATGGCAATTCCTAAAGTGAAGGTTTCTAAGGTATAGGGTGACAAATTGGCTTTTGTTTGGCAGTAAAATTGGGAATTTTGGTTCAAATGAGAGAGGAGCATGTAGAAGCTGGCCTCCTACTCGAATCAACGAGAATGTTCGACCTGCTTCACAGAATTTTTGAATGAACGGCGTAAGCGTTTGCAAACTTGGTTCAAGAGCTTGTTTGTTTTTAAGTTTCGAAAATTCTTCCTGAAATTCGCATCTTTGAACTACTTCCATTAGATTCAACGAAGATAGATGTAACTCCTGCGCACTCGGCTGCAGTGAGTCTGATCGAGATTTTGAAATATTTAAAAATCTGTTAACATATGCGAAAACTCGGAGCAGCTTGGCAAATGATGAAAATCGACTTATGATATTGACGAGAAAATCGGGTTTTGACACTACATGTACTTGGGCACATTTTTTCGATTCCGAGTTTATGAGCTCTTGCGGTATGGAAAAATGGGAATTTGTTGGCCTGCTTGATTCATATTCATATAGAAATTGTGGACCTTCAAGCCAAATCGACTCATTGAGTTCCTGTACATTACTTCCCCGAGATGCAATATCTGCTGGGTTGGATTGTGATGGCACGTGTCAAGACAGCCAGATTAGAAGGCGGCGTATTGATCCAATGTAGGGTGATTTCTGAGTCCGTCCAGAAATGCACACTCTCGATTCGACATGTGTTAATGACTTGTTTGACGTGTGCCCATAATTGAGCCAAGAGAACTGCGGCACACAGTTCAAGTCGTGGAATGGACTTCGTTTTAAGTGGGACCACTCTTGCTTTGGCCGATAGTAATCGGCAGCAAACTTTACCGTGCCAAGTGGCTCGAATGTACAAGCAACATCCAAACGCATGACTCGATGCATCCGAGAACCCATGAACTTGTATTTCTGACCACCCACTGGCACCAGTATATCGCGGAATACTTATGTGATGGACATCCAACAAATTTTGAGTTTGCTCTTGCCATCTTGAATGTAAGGACATGGGAATAGTTTCGTCCCACTAAAGTTGCAAGAGGGTCGAAAAGGCGTGCGGTTACAGAGAGAATACTGCGCTTTGTAGGGGTTAATTTTGCGAAACTGTTATTCAAATGATAATGAAACATGTCAGTTTTTGGACTCCATCGCATACCCAATGTTTTGGTCGAATCGGCATCATTGAAACACAGAGTTTTTTCTGAGTTGGTTGATTCCATCAATTGTGGATGGTTAGAAAACCATTTGGCTAACTGGAAACTAGCTAATTCAAGAATTTGAGACACCTGAGCGATGATTGTTTTCAGCATGTCAAGATCATCAGCCCCAGTAAGCATATCGTCCACATAAAAATCACAACAGATTACTTTAGATCCGATTGCATGACTTTCTTTGTGTCGAAGACCAAGTTCATGCAAACATCGAATGGCAAGGAATGGTGCTGAGGCGGTACCATAGGTGACCGTATTTAAACGACAAATTTTAAAGTCGTCAGATGGACTCTTTCTCCAAATAATAAGTTGGAAGTTGCGATCACTTTCTGCTACCATCACTTGCCTGTACATTTTTGCAATATCTGCCGTTAAGGCATACCGGTTCAAACGAAATCGTATTAATGACAAAACTAATTCACTCTGAATAGTTGGTCCCACCATTAATATATCATTTAAAGACTTTCCAGAAGTTGTTTTGCACGACGCGTCAAAAACAGCTCTAAGTTTGTTGGAACTACTATCAGGCCTCAGGACACACTGATGTGGGATGAAATAATGTGGTCCCGGTGGAATGTTATTGTCGGTTTCCGACATGTAGCCAAGCTCCAAATATTCTTTCATAAAATCAAGATACATTTTATAAAGTGCGGTATCTTTAGAAATTCTGCGTTCTAATGATAAGAAACGTCTTTTCGCAGTTTCGAATGAAGACCCGAGTATGTTGGGGCTCGCACTAAAGGGCAATCTGACTTCAAAACGACCATTTTCCAAATTGAGAACTTTATTTTTAAAGTCCTCTTCACAAGCCAATTGCTCGGGAGAATATTTTGCAACCTCGCTTTTATTGGGGATGTTTTCAATTTCCCAAAATCGCCCCACCATTTGCTTTAATGAGCCATCTTCTGAAGAAAATGTTACTGCACAACATGATGGACCTTGAACTAGCATTTTCTTACAACGCCCAGATACTACCCATCCCAGCAATGTAGCAAGGCAAGTCTTATTTGACCTGTGCACAACAAATCGAAGAAAGAATTGGCACCTAACAATAAGTCAATTCGGGATCAGCCAAGTCCAGATTGCTAGGGATTTTCCACTGAGAAATAGGTAGGCTGCAATCGGGTTGATGTTTACTGATGCTGCTTAGCACCCAAAAATCTGCACTAAACTGGTGGTTGTTATATCTTGAGTACACTGTAGTCGTCACTTCATTCCTTGCTACCAGAATCGATTGACCTACTGAGGGGACTGTCAAACTTTTATGTGCTCTTGATAATCTTAGAGCTTGAGCTTACCTTTCCGTCATAAAGTTGACTTGGGACTCTGAGTTCAGTAACGCTCGTGCCAAATGAATTTGACCAAATCGGTCACGAAGTTTTACAACAGCTGTTGCAAGAATAAGATGCTCAACTTCACTAGCGACATGAGTGACCTGAGCGGGATATGACGACGCTTGTGCAGTGGATGAAGAAAGATCCCGCTGATCCTGATTCGGAGCATTTTGAGCTTGACTTGGAGTTGCATACCTGTGCAAAACAGTGTGATGTAAGCGTGAGCATACTCTACACTTTGACGATGTGCAATTGGACACCCTGTGTCCTGGTTGAAGACAATTAATGCATAATTGATTGCTCTTCACAAAACTAAATCGATCAAGAACTAGCAACGAACTAAATCCTTGACAATTTCCAAGGTGGTGATTGGCACTGCAATACAAACACTTAACGTCTGCACTTGCAGCCTTTGAACAAGCAAACGAGGACTTTAAATTCTTTTTATGTTGTACATCAAACTTTGGTTTGCTCCTAGCTCTAGAAGAATCTTCTGCCGATAGGTGCTGGTATCGTCTGTTCAACATATCAACGCAATCAGACCATTTCGGCAGTACGGTATAATCGAGTTGTTCTTCATACTTGGATTTTGTGACATAATCCACTTTTGACATCACTATATGAATGAGTATTGCGTTAGCAATATCTGCTTCATTTCCTAATGACAACAAAGAATCAAATATAGCGGACACGGTGTCAATGATTGATCGCAAAGCAGAAGAAGATGGCTTGTTTATAGCAGGAATATCAAACAGCTGTGCAATAGTATCGAAAATTATCAGGCACTCATTATCATAGACCCGCTTTAGACTAGCTAAAGCCTTTGTATAGTTTTCATCTGAAACTTGGAATGCTTTGACTGTTCCCAAAGCTTCATCCGATAGGCATGACAACAGGTGATTAAACTTCTCTATGTTTGATAAAGATGGATCAGAATCCACCAAGCTCTCAAAAAGACCTATGAATTGCTTGTAGTCAGCGTGCTTACCACTAAACCTTGGTAATTTCATTTTTGGTAAATTAGAGTGACTCTGCTTTGTACTTAAAGCTGACATATACAACACCTTTGTTGTGACACAATTTTCCTCTAATGAAGGTCGATTTTTATTATATGGGTCTATACCGTCGATCTCTAATTGTGTGGACATTGCATTTAAGATATACGAATTTAGTAGCTCCAATCGGCATTGGAGTTCAAGAGGTTTAAGAGAGATTTCTTTTCTCTCAAGTGCTCTTTTCATACGACTGATGTCATCTCCAATCTTATCCAGTTTCGAAAACAACCGTGTTAACTCCATGCAACCATCACTTGTCTTATTCAAGTTTTCTTGAATTGAAGCAGGATCGTTAAAACGTTCTTTATCGGCAATATTATCGATCACCGTAATATTAGGATCATTCTTGGGTGACATATTTGATTTCTATTGGTATTATTTAGATGTAATAAGTTGCAATAACTTTTTAGAGAGAGTTCGAAGCTCTTCCAATCGAAGAGAAATAAGTGCAGCTTTATCGTAACTAAAGTCAACGCACCCAAAGCAAAGCGCTGACCAGCGGTCAGCAAACGACAATCAAAACGACCAACGAGAAATCAAACGAACCGAAAATAGCAATGCTTATGCTTATGCAGACACAAGCGCCAGAATTAAGTCGAACTGTCGCGATATTGCTGTACTTATGTATTTACTATTCTCTTTGTTGCGAGGGGTGCCGAACGAGTTATGACTTTCATAAATGTTTCACACCACTCATTTATACCAATTATCCAAGACAAATTTTATTAATTTTTTATTTTTTCGATGCACTTTTAATTCGAATTTATTTAATTTGTGTTCGTGATATGTATGTATGTTGCTTCAATGTTCACAAAGTTCATTTCAATGCCAAGACAATAGAGCAAATTTTACTTGCATGTACAACCAGCTTGCATTTACAACCAGCTTGTGAATGATTTTTAAACAATTTTTTGTGTCTTGCAAAATATTATTGTTTTGGCATTGTTACCTGGTCATCTGACGAATATCCATCCACTTCCCTTATATCAATGTTGCGACTCATAAGGCCAACCACGCGTCGATGATGCAGCAGCAATTATTTTTCACAAGTGGGGTGGGTACGAGAAAATCCAACACACACAGGCAGCTAACCAGTCTTAGAATATTTATTTGTTTAATTAACACAACGAATACTTTCCAAAGTCCCTGCTCGGGCGCCATGTTGTTTTGAATAATAATACAAATTAAATTTAACCACTTTGGTTATATGGAGAACCGCGGAAAAGTAAAAAGACCTGATTAGCTGCCGCGTAAGCCAAGGAGAAGACGACCGATCGCTTTGTGTGTATGAACAAGAAGAAATTTATTTTTGCTAGCAATGAGTGGCTAGGCTATGAGCATAAGAAACAGAGATAAGCTTTCAATGCTTATCCAAAGCTTATTGATGAGTTTTTACATGTGTATGTTACATTTCAATTACATACGTTTTAAACATAGTTTTGATTTCATTTACTTTAAATAATTCATGTAAATATAAATTTTAAATTAAATTAAATTCTTTAAGTAATTCATATGGGAATTAACAGACCTTTTCTCCCACTTCTTTTAATCTACTTTTTTTTTTCCCCGCTTTTATAAATTTTTTTTTTCTTAAAAATTTTTTTTTTTTTTCTTTCTATATTTTCTCTCTTTCCTTTCCCTTCCTTTTTTTTTTTTTTTTAAAAATTTTTTTTTCCTTTTCCTCTACACCTATCTATTTTTTTTTTTTTTTTTTTGTTTTTTTTTTTTTTTTTTTTTTTTTTTTTTTTTTTTTTTTTTTTTTTTTTTTTTTTTTTTTTTTTTTTTTTTTTTAAAAAATTTTTTTTTATTATATTTTATAAAATTGAGAGGTGGGAAAAAATTTCAATTATAGGGGCATAGCTAAACTATCCGCTATTCCAAAATTATTTGAACAGATTATAACCTCTTCCCTACAGCACTATTGTAAATCGATTTTATCACCTTTCCAACATGGATTTACAAAGCGTCGGTCTACTGCGACCAATTTACTTGAATTTACCTCAATGGTTAACGATGGATTCCTTTTAAAAAAACAAACTGATGTCATCTACACCGACTTCAGTAAAGCATTTGATTCTGTGAACCATGATCTGCTCCTCGTTAAACTTGATCGTTTAGGATTTCCATCCCCTTTTCTACTTTGGATTTCGTCCTATTTAGAAGATAGAACTCAAAAAGTTCTGCTTCGTTCTAACACGTCAAAGCCTGTCTTTGTCACTTCTGGTGTGCCACAAGGCAGTCACCTCGGCCCTTTGTTTTTTACTCTTTTTTATTAATGATCTCCCCACAATAATTTCGAATTCTCGGATACTTATGTACGCCGATGATGTAAAACTTATTTTATCTTTCAACGACCTGATGCACTCCATCAAACTGCAAGATGACTTAAACTCCTTGCAGTCCTGGTGTCTGATTAATCAATTACACCTTAATTGCTCCAAGTGCATGTTCATGACGTTTCATCGTTGCAAGCCCTCGCTGGCTACCTATACGATTGGCAATGAACCCTTGGAACGAATTTCTACAGTCGTTGATCTTAGAATTCTTTTTGACCCCAAATTGAGTTTCAATCCTCATATCTCCTCTATTGTTAATAGAGCAAATGGTGTACTCGGATTCATTAAACGTTGGTCGAAAGAGTTTAATGATCCATATACCACAAAGCTTTTATACACTGCTCTAGTACGTCCTGTACTTGAATACTGCTCGTCCGTCTAGTGTCCGCAGTACAAAAAGCATATAGATCGTATTGAATCTGTTCAGAAGCAATTCTTGCTTTTTTGGGACCCTAACCTTCGTCTGCCATCGTACTCTAACAGACTCTTGCTTATTGACCTTCCTTCGTTAGCTAACCGTAGAACAGTATTGGTGCTCCTTTCAAACTATTCACAGCCCAAAGTTTTTGGCAGTCTTTTATCTGTTTGTCATATTGGCACTGAAAAAACTGATCTTTTTGTCCATCGCTCTTGTTTCCAGATATGGGAAAAACGAAGTTGTTTGATGGAGGCCACCTAGGCAATAGTTTATGAGTATTTGATAAGTCATATCATGTTTTTAAAAATCAAAGGCGCTTTTGTTCAGCGGAGTTGTAATTGGCCTCTAAAGACAACATTTTCGTTTATAGCATTTTTATCAAATAAATCATCCCGCAGGCTAGCGCGGTTCTTGGTATATATTCCATCTAATAGTCCAACTTGTCTAATGATTTTTTGGCATTTTAATCGTTTATTTGGATATAGCCTTAAGACAAAAATACATATTTAAATTTATGGAGGAAAACTAGATTGTCAGTAAAAATTTATAGGAACTGTGAAAAGGCTACTTGTTTCAAATAGAATTTATTATCTACATGTTAACATATAACACTTTACTCAGTAGCCTCTTACAGTTCCTATACAGATTTGGAGTGACAATCTAGTTTTCCTCCCATAAATTTAAATATGTATTTTTGTCTTTACATATAACGCCAAATAAACGTTTGAATGCTATAAAATATCACAAATTGTCTATGTTTGAGCTCAGATGGCGAATAATTATCAAATAACCGCGTCACGATGATTTATTTTGATAAAAATGCCATAAATCGAAGCTGCTTAAAGGCCAATTAACACTTTCCGCCTTATAGCGCCTTTGATTTTTAAATGCAGATATGTACTAATCCAAATAGCTAAACTCACTATTTATGCTATGTGGCCTCCAAAATCTTGAGTGCCAAACACTTTTCGTTTTTCCCCATATCTTGACGGCTGCTAAACCGAAACCATTTTACTGACTAACTACTATTTTTATACGCCACCTCACAAAGGTCATTTTGTTGGCCTGTGTTATTGGTGATGTATATTCTTCAGAACTTTTAGGTCGCCTTAACTTCTCCGTTCCTTCTAGGCCAACCAGAAACTATTTTCCTTTAATATTGCCTGGATGCACAACTGATTATGCAAAGCACAATCGATTTCGAGTCTTATGTCAACATTATAATGATCTCTATCACCTGCTCTCAACAGATCTCTCTCTCTCTCTCTAAAAACGTCCCTCTATAATTATCTTAGGGGAAATCTCTGACCTCTCCTGGCTGTGAGTAGGGGCATAGCTTGCCGGACTGGCTAAAAAATCTTCCCCCACCGGGTCAGAGATTTCTGTTTATTTAATTTTAAGTTTATCTTATGAATTTTTTATTTTTAGTTAGTTTTAAATTTCACATTTAGATAGTATTTTTTTCTCTTTTCTTAAATTTGTTCTCTTTATATCTAATTTATTTTGGTTTTCGTATTTTATTATTATTTTTTTTCCTGTGCTCCTATTTAGGTTTTGGTTTTTTTTTCATCTTCTCTATCTCTATATCATTAAAGTTTTTGGTAGCTCTAATAACGTCTCTGACTACAATTGGCTGTGAATCGGGGCATAGCTGGCCGGACGGGCAAATAAAATTCCCCCATCGTGTCAGAGTCGTTATTAGTTATTCTGTAATTTTGTTAGTTTTTCCTTGTTAGGCTTTCTTAGTCAATAAGGCTTTTTATAATGTATGTGAGTCTTTCGACGTCTCAGCTTACATTGTTGCTTCAGCGTGTCGGTTCGCTTTGGGGCTGGGGTGCTTGGCTGTACTTCTGATGCCCCAGTTCTCGGCTCCTTTGCCATCCGTAGGGCTTCCTCCGGTGAGCACTGGTGGGCGTTTTGCATCTCTCATGAGGTCTGGACGATCTAGATCCTTCTGCCTCTATTCGAACTTAATTATTTAATACTCTGTACCCATTAAAAATGGGTAAAAGGGGATCATGAAGTTGTACAAATGTATGTAAATGACATATTAAGTCCAATGTCTATCTATTCTGTATCTCTTTAAGGGATAGGCGGTATTTACTTAGCGTTTTAGAGTAATTTGTGTGTGAGTCAAGTGCCTTCAGGGCTGCTTGACTATCCGAGTTTCCTTTTTTGACCTTAAGTGTGCTAAGGTAGGTAGCAGCTTCCTGGATGGCTACTTCCTGTGCTAGGTACACACTGTAAGCAATCGGAACGAGAGGTTTAGGTCTAGGTTGGGGGAGTAAACGCCAACTTCTACTTTTTCGTCGAGCTTAGACCCATCCTTGTAGATATTTATGGCGTTAGCTCTGCTGTGTGGAAAGTTTTTCCATTCACCTCGGCTTGTGATGTAGACGTCTAAGGATTTGTCGAACGTCGTTCGAGGTAAACAGTAGTCTGAATTTGACGGTATACCTGCTTGGTGGCTAAATATTGTGCAGTGTCCGGAATTACCTCCGTTCCAGGTACCGGATTTTCGTAGTCTGAGGGATGTTGTGGTAGCCATCAGTTTTGCTACAAGATCTAGTGGTACTTTTTGAAGAATGATTTTAAGCACTTCCATTGGTGTGGTTCGGAGCGTTCCGCTCATACAAATCTCAGCACTTCTCTGCACCCTATTTAGGCTGTTCAGGACAAATTGTTTCTCGAGTGCTTGCCACCACACCAGTGACCCATACAAAACTAGAGGCCATACTACGGCTGTGTAAAGCCAATGCACTATATATGGCAAAAACCCATTTCCGGCATATAGCCTATTTGCATGAGAAAAGAGCAGTTGTAACCTTTTTAATGCTGGCAGTTATGTTGTCATTCGAAAGAAGCTTCCTATCCGACTCCCAAGAATTTGGCATTGTCCATAAAATTTAGGCTTACTCCGTTGATTTTAGGAGGAATAAGATTAGTTATTTTGTATCTCCTGGTGAAGAGTACTAGTTCCGTTTTTTCTGGACTTACACCCAGACCGCAAGATGTCGTCCACTGCTGTCAGTCAGCTTACGTGGTAGACACTCTCAGCGTTTTCTTAGGAGTCGATTGCGGCTGACTCTGTTTACCCTCAGTCGACATTTTTAGTTACCCCATTTAGTAACAACTCTCGAATCAAATAAAAATGGTGGTCTTACTTTTGGTTGCGGCAATGTCAAACTGATTGAATTTGTATAACACTTTTAGTACAGAACTATAACAATTATTCTAGACAAAATATGGGCACACTGTTTGGGCACAAGTGCCCGACTTTTCCTAGTCAGGGTCTGAGTCGAGTTTTCCAGAGTAAATTGTTGTTGGAAATGCTTACACTTTTCCCCAAGTGCCTATGTGCTCAAAAAAGTGAACACCCTAAGTGTATTTCAATATAATCCTGCTGTTGCGACGCGATTGACTTTTGTTTTTCCTGAAAGATAAACCTTTGAATTTGCTGAAATGGAAGTCAATAACAGAAATTTGAAGCGTCGAATTAATAATCATTGGTCATATTCATTGTGCAAAAAACTTCGCGTGGCGCCTAATAGCTGACAAGATATCCAAAACTCAAATGAAAGGTCTGTCATGCTTGACCCAGAAGCTAAGTATATTAGTGTCACCGCAAGTCTTTCAGCTGGTGATAGAACATTCCTTCTTGAGGACGAGTTAAGTTCAGCTCGTTCACCCAACAACAGCGCTTGGCTTTCGGCACTTCCTTATCGTCGTCAGCAGCTAAAAAACCCATACCGACGCAAACAATTGCCGCTAGCATCTGGCACTAAACTTCAGACTCCATTTTAAAAAATTCTATCTTTCCGATTCGAGGCAAATTAAAAACGTTCTTCTTTTTTTACAATTTGAATTTGAATGTAGTTGGTTTCTCATTGACAGTTATTGGAACTTGTGCTTGAACTTTGTTCATTGATAAATGTACTTATTAGACATAATTGTTTGAGTACAATAACATGACATCCAGTGTATACGGTATCGTCATTCGTCAATTTGTAATCGATGAATTTTTTTATCGAAATGTCTCATGTGTCGAACAGTGTGAAGGCAGCCTTATTTACATATTGAACACTTTACATTTCGACACTCAGAGAAAAAACCAAGCCGATAGTGCTTGATATATCGTGAAGACGGAATATTCTTCTCTCAAGCTTCTCTCAATCTCTTGGCGTGTGTGCTTTACATTTTTCGCACAAGAGAAAGGGACCTACAGTTTAACGCAGCTTTTTATGGCTAGATTACTTCACAGCTGGCGCCAATAGCTGTTGAAGGTGACCGTATGTGTAAAAGCTATTTTTCTAAAAAAGAAAAAATCTTTTATTATTAGATGTTCAGAGGCTGGATCGAACCCACGACCTCCCGCCCAGCAGTCCAGCACACTAACCGCTAGGCCACAGACGGCCACTGAAACTCGTACTAATACAAAATACAGCTATTGTTTAAAATTCTGAGCAAAACGGGAAGACCGAAAAATTGCGAATATTTAAATTAAGTTAACCAACACCATATTTGAATAAACATAGTATACTCAAAAGGCATTTTATTTGTTTTCTGGGTGCTTGCATTTCAACTAGTGCTAGTTCTGTTTGGTCGTTTTAAAGGATTTAAAGCAGGGTTTGTCAAGAAGAGCGACGCCAAACAAAAAGCGGCGCAAGCCAGTTCTGGCCTGCAGGCCAGCGACTAAAAAGCAATTTCCGCTATTGGCACAAACCTCGGCATGCATTCGACTCGTGTCGGTGTGAATAGCAAAATGCGGTCCCTGCGCGCCATGCGTGGCCATTGCTGATTTAACGACTCATCCGACTCGGTAAAGTGGAGTGCAACATTCTTAATGCACTTTTTTATATTCTTCACCATCGGTCATTCATGGTATTTTATCGCGGTTCTGCATTAGTAAATTCAAAGTTCTGCAGTCATGTAATTTTCAGTCTTGAATCACTGTTGCATAAGTATTTACCGGTTCTATGGAGATCCTTGAGCTATAAATATATATTACCGATATTACCAACCCCTGGTAGAATCGATATATAGCTGATTACTATGTAGATATGTATTAAAGGTACGAACGTTATTCCTAAGCAATTGCGTAAGATATGAAAATATTTTGAACTGCGGGAAAGGCAAATAACTGATAGTGCTTTTTTTTTTAGTGAAAATTTTAAGCCCAGAATCTTAAAGACTGAAAGAAGCTCAGTTATTCAAGCCAAATATTTATTTAATTTAAATTTGTAAGGGAAGTTCCATTTGTAGTTACAGTGTTCAAAATGTTATTGATTTCGTGTGTCCAAATGTAAAATGTTCAAGATGGAAAATAGCATATTTTTATTGTGTAAGTGTACAAAAATCTTGTCAATTTGAACTGTTGAAATGACTAGTGTTATTTATTAGTGTTCGTTATTCTGACATAAGTTGTACAAAACACTGTTCAAAACATGTTTTAACAAACATGTTATCTATCTCTGTAAATATAAAAGAGAGTGTCCTGTCTGACTGACTGACTGATTGGCAATCATCGCACAGCCCAAACGGTAAGAGATAGAAAGCTGAAATTTGAATAAGACGGGGTTTTGGAAAATTGCACACGGAAAAGTCGGAAAAGCGTCGGAAAAGTTTGTATGGGAAAAATGTTATTTTTCATCCGATTGATTGAAATTTGGTTTGTAAGCATAGTACGCGAAATAATTCGACAAGTGTTTTCCGATTTCGGAAAATCCGCCCACGAGGAAAATGGCCGGAAAATTCTGCAAGCAAAAAATTTTTTTTCATCCGATTGGCTTCAAACTCGGTTTGTAAGGACAGAATACGAAATAGTTTGAAATGTGATTTTCCGAAGTTGGAAAATTTGACCTGACGGTCGGAAAATTCCCGGAAAATTTAGCATGAAAAAAACTATTTTTCATCCGATTGGCTTGAAACTCGGTTTGTACGGACAGAATACGAAATAAATTGAAATGTGATTTTCCGATTTTGGAAAATCCGCCCAAGAGGAAAATGGCCGGAAAATTCTGCATGAAAAAAACTATTTTTCATCCGATTGACTTGAAACTCGGTTTGTACGGTCAACATGAAAATTTATTTGTGATTTAATTTTCTTATGTTGAAAATAACGCCGGGATGCCCACTGGGAAGTGAATGGGGTGTGAGTGGGATGTGGGTGGTTTGTTGTTTTGGAAGTGGGTGGTAAGTGGTTGTGAAGTGAGTGGAATGTGGCGGGAAGTGGGTGGGATGTGGGCGGTGTACAGATGCGAAGTGGGTGGGATGCGGGTGGGATGTGGGCGGGAAGTGGGCGTGATGTGGGTGGAAAGTGAGTGGGAACTGGGGGAAATTGGGTGTAAAGTGGGTGGGATGTGGGTGGACTGTACGTGGGAAGTGGATGGGATGTGGATGGGATGTGGGCGGGAAGTGGGAGGAATGTGGATGGGATGTGGGCGGGAAGTGGGAGGGATGTTGGTGAGATGTGGGCGGGATGGTGGCGGAAAGTGGGTGGGAAGTGAGTGGGAACTGGGTGGAATTGGATGTAGAGTGGATGGGAGTGATGGGGGTGGGAGTTGGAGGGAAAAGCCATCAGCAAAGAGCAAACTGTTAAAGGCGCAAAGAAGGGGGCGGGTTATTTGCTAGTAGAAATATAAAAGGAGTGTCCTGATTCACTGACTGATCAACTCATTGGCAACATCGCACAGCCTAAACGGTAAGAGATAGATAGCTGAAATTTAGACAGGAGCTTCTGTTAGTGGTGAAAGTGCGTACTAAGACGGGGTTTTGGAAAATTCCACCCGGAAAAGTCGGAAAAGCGTCGGAAAAGTTTGTATGGGAAAAATGTTATTTTTCATCCGATTGACTTGAAATTTGGTTTGTAAGCATAGTACGCGAAATAATTCGACAACGTGTTTTCCCGATTTTGGAAAATCCGCCCACGAGGAAAATAGCCGGAAAATTCTGCATGCAAAAAATATTTTTCATCCGATTGGCTTCAAACTCGGTTTGTAAGGATAGAATACGAAATAGTTTGAAATCTGATTTTCCGATGTTGGAAATTTGACCCAATGGTCGGAAAATTCCGGAAAAGTCTGCATGAAAAGAAACAATTTTTCACCCGATTGGCTTGAAACTCGGTTTGTACGGACAGAATTTAAAATAATTTGAAATGTGATTTTGCCATGTCGGAAAATTTGCCTTGGCGTGAAAGTGCCCGGAAAATTCTACATGCAAAATAGCTATGTTTCATCCGATTAACTTGAAACTCGGTTTGTAAAGTCAAAATAAAAATTCATTTGTGTTTTCATTTTCCGATGTTGGAAATACCGCTGGGATGCCCGCTGGTAAGTGGGTGTGATGTGGGAGGGATGTGGATGGGATGTGGGTGGTATGCAGATGGGAAGTGGGTGGGATGTGTGCGGGAAGTGGGTAATATGTGGGTGTGATGTAGGTGAGAAGTGGATGGGATGTGGGCTGGAAGTGGGCGGGAGGTGAAAGGGATGTGGGTGGGATGTTGGCGGGAAGTGGGCGGGAGGTGGGAGGGATGTGGGTGGGATGTGAGTGGGAATTGGGTGTAGAGTGGGTGGGATGGGGGTGGGAGTTGGAGGGAAAACCCATCAGCAAAGTTCAATTTCTGGGTTCTACGGGGTATTATTATATCTAATATTGTTTGGTTCTATACTGTTGAACCCGCATCAAAGCGCGTCGGGTTATTTGCTAGTTTATAATAAATAACATTTTTATTTACGAACCCTGGTTTTTATAAGCCTCCAGCTTAGTTTTTTGTTGATATAAATAGCCACCTCTCCGCCCCCCCCCCCACCCCATCATCCATACAACCCTCTTCAAGCTCCAAATGCAAAGAACTTTCTCTATCCAATTACGCCCAACATGAACGGTCCCTCGACGAGAAAAAAGTGCGGACAATATATTCTGCTTCATTATGTGCATTGCATCTTTAAGAATTAGAAGGCTCTCTCTGGAAAGCTGTTCATTGACAGAGAAAAATAGATAGCACCTGCTCAATCCCTCTTCGTTGTCAGCTGCGTTTCTATGGTGCTCAGGTTCGATCCTCGCCCTGTCTCGCTCTGTCGCTGATGTATTTTGTTTGCGCCAAAGCATGGCTGATGGGTCGGAGTGAGACAGGGTTCAGACGGCTCGAGTTTGTCACGAAGACGGTTCGAGTTCGTGACCAAGACGGTTGCAGTCTGAAACTACTGTTTGAACTGAAACTGTTTGACGCATTGACGCATTGTCCCTCGTGGTTATCAATTTAATTAAAATAAATATAAATAAATAAATAAAAAAAACAAAATTGTCATTAACTGTTCTCCCTCCACAAATTTAACACGCTACATGTGTACGTCACATGCGCTTGCTTCATTCCGCAGCGTCATAAGCCGTGTTTTAATTCCACCAGCCTGGTCTTTCAACGAACGCAGCTCTTCTTCCTCCCGTTCATAAAGAGTCACACGAATCACCAACTGCTCCATGTCGCCTGCCAACCCTTCAAAACGGCTTTCCAGCGCTGCGAGCATGCGAGTTTCTGACTGACTAATGGTGTATCTGATGAGATTAGCTTGCTTCTCAAAACTGCTGTTGATCGTCTGGGGAAGCATTGGCGTCAGAGTATCTCCTGCAACGTCAGATGTACGTCCACACTTGGGGTCAGTTCTGGAGTTTTGGCGCTTACCTCTGCCTGGAGACCATGCTGCGTTCTTTGGTAGAACCATATAGAGGGTGCGTGAGTTATTTGATTTGAGCGTATGTGTTGAGTGGATTTCGTTTGTATGTTTGTATTAAGTAGATTATTTAAGTTTCTGCTTTCCAGCCAGCAATTAAGCACGCGGTTTGTAAACCAAGCTCTCTTGGCAAAACTTCTGATCCTTTAGTGCTAGGCAGCTGCATCTGGCAAGGTAGGCAAAAAAAGTTAACTTTGAGCAAAGGCAAGAAAAAATTGTGTGACTCATTCTCGTTGTCTTTTTTGAAGAACGAACAAGTGAAAAATTTTCTTTAAAAAAAAGTAAGTGCGGGTTTGAATTTATTTAATGTCGGCGTTAATTACGTTAGGAACGATTGTCAACATCAAGTGCAACTTGCACTGTGCAAGGACATTTATTGCGGACAAGACATGCATTCAAGCCTTCACTGTCGCCAATGTCATTCGTCGTAAGTAACAATGCTTTCTTGCAGTTTAAAGTCAACTATTAACATTTATATTTTATTTCTATTGCAGAAACTTTCACTTCCAAAAATGAAGGCAAGGAAGAGGACTTTTTATATCCCTTTAAAGCACGGAAAAGTCAATTTTTATTAATTGAATAAAATATTAACCATACATGTTTACAACGCTTAATTATTTCACAAACAATACGTGTTTTGTAACCGTATTTACAAAGCTTGTTGAAAGCGTAAAAAAATGAATTATAAAACACGTTTTGCAATCGTATTTTTTAAACTTATAAAGATGGGAGCTTTTTGACTATAAAACGCTTACACTAATGCGTTTTAGAAATGTCACAGCACATCTTTACAAAACGTTTATTTTTTTTTTTTTAATTGTTTGCTGGGTTATTTGTGTCAATTGAGAGTGTTTCTCGATAAATTGTTGTGAGTGTATGTGAGTTTTAGGTTCAGCCCGCCAACTAAAACAATAAACAAAGTAGCAAATATTCGGCGAATTGTACTTTATATTCACAATTGGGTCGTAGCTTCGCTAATATGCAAACTGATTACCAATTTTTATTGTTCTTCGTGGATATAATTCAACTTAATCAATTAATTTACGGAGCTTAGATTTTTTTCGCCTTCTCCGTGCTAGAGATGAAATAGCAATATTTACGACAAAAATTACGAGGGTAAACAGAAGGGGCGCTCAATAGCTGCGTCGCGTAAGTTTACACAATTACGCATTTACGCGGGCTGGTGAATACACTACATATTGTTGCATAACAGGGTATTTTGTAAATTAAAAATTAAATTTGGCCCTATCAATATTTGGATAAGTCGCAGTCAATCAAATAACCTACTTTTGAACCACTGAGTGTCAAAGCAGTTATGGACTGTTTGCCTCGACTTAGGTTAGGTTAGGTTAGGTTGTGATGGCTGAGAGCGACGAGCCGCTCTCCCACTTAGGCCACTTTGGGCCCATTGCGATGCCATATTTATTCCCTATTAACCCTTTTTAATACTGAGGTGGGTCCTCGTTACTGAACCATTGTGTGGACAGAAGAAATTTGAGCAGAGCTGGGATCTCTAGCCCGAATGTCTCCGAGAGGTTGAGTAGCAGAGGTTGACCAAGTGTCCTGAGTCTCCTTCTACTCAAGGCGGGGCAATGGCACAAAAGGTGTTGTACCGATTCCTCCTCTTCTTCGTGTCCGCAACTTCTGCAAAAGTCATGGTAAATGACGCCTAGGCGTGCTGCATGTCTGACAATAAGACATGACCTGTGAGGGTCCCCATCAGAAGTGATATGTGTTCTCTTCTGTGACGTAAAAGTGTGTTAGTACGTTTTTGGTCAAATGTTGGCCACGTAAGCCTCGCTACTGCACAGGAGGAAAGGTTTTTCCACCGATTCGTTGCGCGACTCAGTGTTTCAGCTTTTATGTGGAGCTTAAATGTCGCCATAGGCATACCTATCGTACTCCTCTCTGAAAGGAGCTCGATGGTTCCTATTCTGGCCAGTTTGTCCGCAGTCACGTTACCTTCTATGTTGCGGTGTCCAGGTACCCATATAAGGTGTATACTAAAATGTCGTGCGATCTCGTTGAGAGATAGTCGACATTTAGTAAGTGTTTTAGCATTGTTTGTATGAGAGTCAAGTGCTTTGAGGGCGGCTTGACTGTCAGAGTATATGAATACATTTCCTTCCTTGAACGTGAGTGTGCTAAGGTAGGTGGCAGCTTCCTGAATGGCTACCACCTCTGCTTGGTACACACTACAGTGGTCAGGAAGGCGGAACGATAAGTTCAAATCTAGGTTGGGAGAGAAAACTCCCCCTCCTACTTTTTGTCGAGCTTAGAACCATCAGTGTAGATGTTAATGCCGTTAGCTCTGCTGTGGGGCAGGTTGTCCCAATCGTTTCGGCTTGGGATACAGACGTCGTAAAATTTGTCGAACGTCGTTTGTGGTATACAGTAGTCTGTACTTAATGGTATACCCGTTTGGTCTTCGAGTATGGTAACGTGTCCCGAATTGCCCCTGTACCAGGTATCGGATTCTCTTAGTCTTAAGGCTCTAATACAAATTTCCGCACTTCTTTGTACTTTGTGAAGATTGTTCAGGGCTGATTGTTTCCCGAGTGCTGGCCACCATACTAGAGCTCCGTAGAGAAGTATGGGACGTGTTACGGCTGTGTAGAGCTAATGTACAATGGATGGGGAAAAACCCCATCTACGGCCAGTGGCCTTTTTACAAGAAAAAAGAGCAATGGTTGCATTTTTTATACGTTCATTTATGTTGTTATTCCAGAGCAGTTCTTGTCCAGAATGACACCCAAGTATTTGGCATTGTCACCAAATACGAGGCTTACTCCGTTGATTTTAGGCGGGATAAGATCAGGAATTTTGTACTTTCGGGTGAAAAGCACTAATTCCGTCTTAGCCGGGTTTACGCCCAAGCCATAAGATTTTGTCCACTGAGTAAGTGTTGTCAATGCGGTCTGCATGAGGTCACACAGCGTTTGAGGAAACATTCCACATTTGAAGATGACAATATCATCCGCGTAAGCCACCACCTCGTGTCCCTCCGCCTCCATTAGCCGCAGCAGTTGGTTAACTGTTACAACCCACAGAAGCGGAGAGAGAACACCTCCTTGCGGAGTGCCTCTGTTTACACATCTGCGAGCAGTTGCACCGCCAAGTTGGGAGTACCCCGTTCTGCTGGTTAGCTGTTGTTCGATGAATCCTACCAGCGGTACATCTGCTCCCACATATGTCAAGGCAGAGGTGATGGCGTTAGGTTGGACGTTATTGAAGGCACCCTCTATGTCGAGAAATGCTACTAAAGAAAAGTCCCTTACTTCAAGTGATCTTTCAATCCTTGAGACCAGGGAGTGCAGGGCGGTTTCTGTAGACCTACCCTTGCTGTATGCATGTTGGGTGTGTGCTCGATGAGCAGGACTAATAGTTTGCCTCAGGTGTGCATCTATAAGTCCCTCGAGAGTTTTAAGAAAAAACGAGGATAGGCTGATTGGCCTATAATCGTTTGGTTTCACATGTGAAGCTTTATTAGCTTTCGGTATGAATATTACTTTAGTTTCTCTCCACCTAGTGGGGATGTAGTTGACCTTAAGACAGCTTACATAGATTGTGTAAAGCCAGGTCATTGTGTACCCAATGGTTTGTTGCAGTTTGGCAGGATATATGTTATCTAGACCTGGCGACTTAAATGATTCGATCGAATCGATAGCCGATTTAATTCTGGTCTCCGTGACAATGGTTTTGTCGTATGGCATAGAAAGGTCGGTTGGCCTAACCTGAGGTATTAAGTTAAGATTAAGATTTAGAGATTCTTCGCTCGAGTCGGTCCAGGTTCCGTCTGTTTTTTGTAAGAGTCCTGGCGAGGTTGGTGAGCTAGCCAGGATCTTTCTGAGCCGTGATGCATCAGAAGTAGATTCATTGTTACTACAGTAATGGGTTCAGGAGGTGCGTTTTGCTCTTCTGATAGCGTTTTTATAAGTAGCTAGCTTTTGTTTATATAACTCCCATGTGGTTGTTTGGTCATTATATTTGGCTACGTTAAATGTATGTCGACATTATTTTCGGAGCTTATCCAGCTCTGCAGACCACCAAGGTGGTTTAAAGGTGGATTTTATTCTTCTAGGGGGCAGGCTCTTTTGAACGAGCTTTTATACGCGATGGTAAGCGTATCGAGAAGTTCATCTATCTGTTTCCCCGTACTTGGTGTGTATGGTGGGCACGGTCCAAGCTTTTTAGAGAGAAATTTGTTGTGTACTTCCCAATTGGTCTTTTTTGGGTTCTGTATCCTTTTGGGTGAGGCACACTTATTTGTTAGTACGACCTCTATGTATCGATGATCAGAGAAGGAGTGCTCTGGGAGCACCTTCCATGATATCAATTGGTCACAGAGGTCTTCGGAGATGAGGGTTTTATCTAAAACCTCTCTTCTATTCTTGATAACAAAGGTGGGGTCATTCCCTTTATTGGCAATATGCAAATCTGTCTGTAATAGGTAGTTGTACAGTGATTCACCTCGCTCATTTATGTCGGAGCTGCTCAAGTGTGTGTGGTGAGCGTTGGCATCGCCACCTAAAATAAGGCTTGTATAAGTGTGACTGCTGCTTCCAGTTAGGTCCCGGAAAATTTTTGGTGGTGGAGGGCTCTCAGTGTCACGAGCCAGATAAAAGGAGGCAAGCCTGATTGTGGAACTCCCCAGTTCCAGGCTGACTGTAGTGATGTCACCATCACTAAATTGAGAAAGAAGTAGTGTTTTAAAATGTATTTTGGTTAAAATACATGTACAACTGTTTGCCTCGACTTACAATAAATGAAAAAGTCGCAGTCAATCAAAAGTAAAACGTTTAAAGCACAGACTGCTGACTTGATTTCCTAAGTTAAAAACTTCGTTTTTATAACCGTTACTCGTAGAGTAAAATGTAAGAACGTTGCAGTCGACTGGCCCAACTTTAAAATACCCTGCACAATTGAGACACACATGCAAACACACACACGTACACAAACGCATGCATACCCACTCGGACTTTGATGCATGCTAGAAGTCTATATTTCATAATAACTTGTCACTTAAGTTCTAGTTGTAAATAAACTCGATACTCATCAATACATTGCGCATTTATAATTATTAAAATTGTTATAAATATTCTCTGGAAACACGTCTTTTTCCTGCAAAAGCCGAAATCTCACTGACTTAATAATTTTTTCGCTTTTCTCTCTCTCGTTAGGTTAACGTTCGCCAAGCATTCGGGTATGACTTCGTGCTCAATCTCCACGTCTAAGAGAGCTTGAACCGTTTCACGATAAGCCGTCTTTTAGCCGTACGAATAGCTAAGAACAGAACGTGCGAGATTTTTAAGTTGAAAATGGACTTATTTCATGCCAAAAAATTATGTAGTGACTATTTTCATGATATTTCATGCCACCATATGTACTTATTTTGGTAAGCACATGCAAAGTCTGGGTACTATAGATTGATCGGAAATGTTACATACATTTGCGCGACTTAACTATACCCTTTTTACTCTACGAGTAACGGGTATAAAAATATACAATTACACTTTTACCTGCAATCATGTGTAAATTAAAATGAATTAACAATTTCTTACCCCTCAGGTAGGAAGAAAAAATAAAAAAGGGACCGTAATCATTATGTAATGTAGTATATATTTATTTAACGGCTTGGCTTTGTTTAGCCGTCAGCCTAAAAATGTTTGCAAAGTGTACAAAGAAGACTTATGTTCTAGTTTTACATTAATACAAATAACGAACTTGGATTAAGAACTTCAAAACAGTTCTAAATTAGTTTACATTTAATATACAACATCTTTATTGTTTTCATTATGCATCCCTAGTAGGGTTGTCGAAAATATTATCGATATACCAAAATATCGATATTTTTGCCCAAAATGAAGAATATCATTATCGAATATTTTTCGGAGGCGATATATCGGATATCGAATATTTTTTGGTGATATTTTTCGGGGATATTTTTGTTTTCGCCTTTCTTGTGCTCTGGATATGTAAGGCACAACGTTTAAACGTTGCTTTATTAACTGTAAACTGTGCAAAAAGTTGTTAGGACATAACATAATGGCGCACTTAATCGCAATGCATGGAGATGCTTGGCTGAAATGCAGTTCATTTTTAAAAACAGTAAAGAATAACATGATTGCAGCATGACGACTATCGTCAAATAGTGGCAGTCATGCTGCACACATATTGTTCTCCCTTTAAACACAGGTGTGCGACATCTGAAGACGTAATTTTTAAAGCATCGCTCTTCGCTGATCACAATACTGCCATGATATCCCAACAACCACCAGAATAAATTATTGCAGTACATTTGGAATTTACCGTTGTTTGCCCTAAAACGGCACCCTATTAAGTTCAGGATTGCAGAGAAAGACGCATTGCCAGTGCTTTCTGACTTGGCATTGTCATGTCTTATTACACCGGGAAGCTCCGTGCCATCGGAAGGATTGGCATCGGCTATAAAAAGTGTGGTTTCTGACACCAGAAGCCAAATGACCGATGAGCACATAACTCAACGCGTCTTCCTACCTAAAATCTTTGTCTAACGATTATTGCTAAAATCAGAAGTTTTTAAGTTTCGAAGATTTAACTGAATAAGTTTTCTTTATGCTTTGTAAAAAATTATTAAATTTGTTATATTTTTTTGTGCAGTCAGATTGTAGTTCTTATTACGCGTCAAATGACGCCTCAATTACCTCAATAGACCTGTTCATTGTTAAGATCCGGGCTTTTATTGAAAATATCGATAATATCGATGTTTTTGACACCAAAATATTTATATCGAAATGATACTTTTTCAATATCGGCAAAAATATCGATATAAATATTTTTGAAATATTCGACAACCCTAATCCCTAGCTTAGCCAGATGCTTCACTCTCTTCAGGTTACTCCACCCACCTTCCCCGCTCGTCACGAAATAGTGGATCTTCCACCTTCCGATTGTGATTAAGCATACTAGACTATTTTTTTAGAACTGGCATGCTATTATCTTATCCCTATATTTTGTTGATTGTAACAAAAAGCGCCCCAGCGTATTTCAGCTCGATCCATTTAGAATGGTTGACAATTCCTCCTTTGACATCACCGGTTTTTCCCAGGCGTTTACTCGTATTTCGCTTAAAATTTGACATATTACGCAAAAATGGAAGATATCCTCACGCACCTGCAGGTTGCATAACGTGCAGTTCTTGTTTGCAAAATGTTGCTGGACCCAAGCTTAAGCGTCTCAGTTCTGGCCTTAAAGATATTTGCTATTGTGAATATGTCGTTAAAATAGTTATTTTCAGAGAGATTATATTGCAGTGTCTTGTAGGTTTCGCGCGTAATACTCTGCTGTGCTTGCTGCATGTAGGTCACTCTCTTATTTTCATTTATTGTTCGCAATAAAAGTTCCTGTGAAGCCAACCATGATTCCCTGTTGTTTAAGTTCAGCACAACTTCGTGTTTATCAGCTTACTGCAGCCAGTGTTCGAAGCATTGCCTTCGTGATGCCAGTAACGACGCTGCCACGGTATATGGCGCCCTATTTTCAGCTAGGTTGAGACATCTCCCCATATAATTAAAATGAGACTGCAGCGTGTACTCCAACATAGATCCCAGCCCAGTTTCCAAATAAATTGCGTAATTTGGGGTATTTATCGGTAGTCGAACATTTTTTAACAAAGTAGTGTAGTAGTTTTGCCACCTGTTCGTATTCCATGTAATCCCAGACCTGCGATGCATAGCACATTATGGCTCTAGCTGTTGCTTGGAACAGTTTGTACTTAGTACTGGGGCACACATTTTCTCCGGTTAATAGGGCGTTCCACGTACTGTTAAAGGCGAGAGCAACGGGCTTAGCAGTCATCCTTGCTTTACTCCAAGGTTTGTCTCAAACCATTCCGACATTGTTTTTCCATCCCAAACCGCTGTTTGATTTTTTTCGTACAAGCTCTGCCGAATATTTAGCATTTTTGTGGAAACTCCTAGATTGCTAAGCTTAAACATCAGACTCCTTCTATCAATTGTATCAAATGCAGCTTGGAAATCGATAAAGATAAGGTATAACTTCGTTTTCCGCCTTAAATAGTCGTTAGCTATAGAGGTGAGCACAAAAATGCTATCAACCGTTGAGTAGCCCTTTTGAAATCCAGCCTGATTCTCGCTCATTAAATTATTTCGTTCTAGAAAGGTAGAGAGCCGATTTAGTAAGATGCTTGTAAATATTTTTGTAATGGCATTCAAAAAAGATATTCCTCTGTAATTAAGTAGATCAGTGGGATCACCTTTTTTCAGCAACGGAAAGATGACATTTCTTCTAAAGCTTGTAGGCACCAGTGCTTCGTTGAATATGTTGTTAAACGAATCTCTTAGTTTTTCTTTAAAAGCTCGAGTGGCATTGATAATATGCTCTGCTGGAACGCGATCTTCTCCTGGTGCTTTTCCGACTTTACTACGGCTCAGTGCTCCTTGCAGTTCATCCAATGTATCTCTCCGTCTCTCCGTCTAATTTGTCAACATAAGATGAGGGCATAGCTCAGCACACTTGGTTGTTCTTTAAACAGCAACTCCATAAAGTGGGCGGCAAGGGCGGTTGAAGTTACCTGTATCCGTTTTCTGCTGGAGGGCCCGTTTAACTGCCTCACTGTTGCCCAAAATGATTTGCTGTCATTTATCGACGCAATGGAGATTTCCAGTTTTGATAAGTTTTCTCGCTGCTTTTCTCTGCACAGTTTTTTTGTATATTGCTCGCTGTTTTCCGGTAATTTTCCTTGTTTTCCCATGAGTCATTTTGCCGCAAAATTGACAATAAAAGCCTAGTTTTTTTCTTTTCCGCTTCGCACTCCATATTAAACCACGGTTGTATAAATTGTTGGTTTCTTGGCTTCTGCATAAAACTAGCTGCCTTCTTAACGGTTTCTGTGAGATCCGATATTTCGTTCTGGCAAGTGTCTTCGCGTAGAAGTGCCAATTGTTAATCCAGGTTTTTCGGCGTATCTTTCCTTTTGTTTATTTATCCAACGAAGCTTGGGAAGCAGTTGCGGGGTACTAGACTGGGACTCATTTTTCAAACAGGCTGAGACTTCGATTGGTAAATGGTCAGAAAATATTTCAGGCTTAACTTCTAAATCAACAATTGCATCATGCCATTTTGCCCTGTATAAGACAATAATCGATTGTCGAACACGCTTGCCCACGTACAAATGTGAAACTTCCATCAGCGTCACTTTTTGATCTACCATTTTTTTGATTTTTATGAGGGTGCAGATACTCGCTAAAAGACAAAAATCGAATCTAATGGTCCCCTGTGTTAGCAGAGCTTCCACTCAATATCGGAGCTAATTAAGTTCAAGGCCCAGGGCCGTTTGAAGGTCAAGCTAATGCAGCTGAATAGCTTACAAAAAGCTTTGTTCCCTCGTGGTCGGCGGAAGAAAAGTTCTAAGCAGCACTTCACTTGCTATTGAAATCTAACAGCGCGCAGACGCATCTGCTTTGATAAACATTTTTTTTTTCAACAAACCACGTTTTTGGCATTAATTAAATTAGGCCCCTCGTGGCCTTATCTCTGGAGATCAAAAAAAAAAAAAAAATTCTTGAAGTGTTTAACCACCCCTGCAATTTAATAATTAATAAATGCAGCAACAAGTGACATAGTCAACAAGTGCTTTGCTACGGCCAGTGGTACGTGTATACATATGTATAAGGGAGATTTAACGATAACCCCAAAAATTTTCTCCAGAGCCACCTACGGATCCTCAAAGCTACTGGCAGCAGAATAGCCTTTGCTTGGCCGTTAACTGACATTCGCGACAATTTTTGTTCCCCCAAGTTTTGGCAGACGTCTTCAGCGGCAGCACTTACATAACCACAGTGGGTTTCTGTGACCTCTGTTGGTTCATCTCGCAGCCATCGCAGCGCTGACACCCCCATCTGTAACGCAACTATACCGCTCGGACATCTATCGCGGCCTTAAACGCCCTCATTGGGCCTGCCGAGAACTCCATCGGCTATTACTAACATTGTGCCATTTCTTCTTAATGGCTAGGCTAAGTACTTAATTAAAGTTGAAAACTTTCTAAACAGTGTAATGCCCTTTATCAACGTTAACTAATTTTTGCCTTTGCCTTCGACTAGGGTATAATGGTTTGGGAGATTAGCCAAGACGATATCTAATACCTACATATCATGCCTTTCATCATTCCCACAACAGTTCTCTTCAGCTGCGATCGCCTACGTCATCAGGCCTGCTGACATCGGTGGACTCAAGCGTAAGTACGGCATAGCCGTGACAAAATTGTAGGAAGTTCTAAAATTAGAACCAAGTCATATGTGTGTATTTGATATTGATGTTTTGGTACCGACTCCTTCTCCCTTGTCTTCAAATTCGTAAACACCGACTGGATGGTGATATTATTTGATGCGTTGATAACGGGCAATCAGTTAAAAGTAAAATCTCTACCTTATCCGTTTATATTTTGATCGGGCCATTCGCCACAGCTAAATGCACCTAAGCGTTGCTGTTTACCTTTTTGGTTGTTGTAAACATAGAATTGTAAAATTTAATTACTGCCTAGTGGCCGCATTGAGAGCCAGAAATGAATAGCTTTACGTGTACTTCTAACTACTTTGAATGTTACTTGAATTATATGAATTGAATATGATCTAATTGTTTCCTCCCTGGGGCACCAATGATTTGATCGCCGCTTCAATCATAAAAAAGGGTAAAAGCTTCCTAATATTGGTTTTTACAGGTAGGGTGGGTAAAGAGAGAAGGACACTAGACCTCGTCCTTCACATGAGTACACTTGCTTCCTGAATGTGGTTATTCCCCGTTAAGTCGTTACCTTTAGCTCTGTCGATTTTAGTTATGTGAAGCTTGCGTTGTTCAAGAAGCAAAAACCCACGCCCAGGCCCTGAGCACAGCCGCCAAGCTTAGACAGAGCTGCTTCTGAGCCGTAGGCCAATTTGTTCGCGTTCGTCACAAGACTACAAAAATTGTGTGTAGTACTTTGTTTTTCAGCCCAGCGATGTTGTAAGAAAGAATCTTAATATTATAGTGTTTTGATCCATTTTGTGCGCAATCCAATAGTTCGTTATGTTGATTTTCATTAAACTGACAATTTTGGTTATTCCCATTTAGTTTTTTGACATATTAATTTTTTCTAGCAGATATTTATAAGACAAATTCATATTTACGAGATTGTCCTGGAACATGTTTCTTAGTAAAGCTTCTGCTGGTTGTCTCTTGCTTACAAGTACATGATTGACGTCGTAGGATATCCATACAGTTTCAATTCTGAGAGAGTCGTTCCTGACAATAATTTTTTGAGTGGGGTATTTTTCAATTATATCTTTTTTTTAGGGCTATAAGAACCTGCTTGTTTACTTGTTTTTCGGCGGAAAGATCTCGTTCAATGAAAATGTGCGTACCAGCTTGCTTTTTGGTAGTTCTGAATATTTGATCAACCATTCCTGGCGACGTCTGTGGCCCAGCTGGGCGGGAGGTCATGGGTTCGATCCCGCCTCTGTACATCTAATAATAAAAGGTTCTTTTCTTTTTTTAGAAAAATAGCTTTTACACATACGGTCACCTTCACCAGCTATTGGCGCCAGCTGTGAAGTAATCTAGCCATGCAAAAGCAAATTCTCAAACTTTGCCGTTCGGATTCGGAGTTAAACTGTAGGTCCCTTTCTCTTCTCAACGGACCAAACGCGCGCAAACGATATCGCAAATGAGTGATTTGCGATACTTAATCCGACAAAACTCTCGCAATCGGATCAGGAAAATAAAGAAATATGATTCATATGTCGTTCAGTTTGTGGCAGTGAAAGTCTCGTTTACGATAGTCGCGAGCGTTTTGCGATACTTTTGTAATATTTCTAGCGAGTCGAATACAATATTTACTGTGACACGTTTTTGATTTAAAATATACTTAGAAAGTATATTACTTCTGAGATCGCAGCAATATCATAAAACTGTTGTAAAAGATATCGCAAAAGACTCGCAAAAGACTTGCAAGATTGCGACACTTTTACTTGTTACATTCCCATATTGTTTCCGACGGAAAATTTGGTTTTTTATGAATTTATTTTAATGCTCTTCATTGGTGGCTTTTATAATTACTTTTACATTCTAAAAATGACAAGTGAGAAAGTCGGTCAAGCCCGACTATAATATACTCTGTACCTCTCTCTCTCTCTCTCTCTCTCCCTCTCCCTCTCTCTCTCTCTCTCTCTCTCTCTAAGATTGTGCGGCGTTGGTTGTGAAAGGGTGGGTGGTGGGTGGCGGGGGTGGCCGGGAGTGATTCAGATTCACTTATTTGCTCATAACTTGAGAACCGCTCGTCCGATCTTTATCATTTTTTGGCAAATCGATACATATTCCTAATGACTAACTATCTCTAGAAGGTACAAATCATCTATCTACAAAACTGTGGGAGATATGACGTTTTTTTCAAAATTGTGGGGGCGGGAGGGGGCGTGGCAAAAATTGAAAATAAACTTGATCTGCCTGCAAGTATAAGAAGCATTTGTCCCATACATGTCAAACCTCTATCTCTTACCATCTCTGAGATCTGTTTGTTCATACGGACGGACAGACGGACAGACAGACGGACAGACAGACGGACAGACGGACATGGCTATATCGACTCGGCTGTTGATGCTGATCAAGAATATATATACTTTATAGGGTCGGAAATGATTCCTTCTCCCTGTTACATACTTTTGCACAAACTTAATATACTCTATGTACCTTCGGTACAGAGTATAATAAAGACAGCTCATTTATTTAACCATTAGAAACTATAACCAACTATATGTATTAATAGTTGCTATTTTTAGTCAAATATTTGCAGTCTCACCAATCATTCCCGCGCATATTGAACAACTTTTTGCCGCTTTTGCTTGTATGCTGCAGACAATATAAATATCAATTTTAATTTAATAAATAAATTTATAATGGTAACACTCACTCCAAATATATAAGCTATGCGCTTATGTGACTTAAAGCCGTCTAGCACAATTATTTGTTCAGTAAAGAGACTTAGACTCTCGCGCACGCAACCTTTGGCAAACCAAAGAAAAAAAGAAATAAAACAATTAGTTCACTTCGGCTTCACTTCATTAGACAAAATCAAGAAATCACTCGTGAATTGGATTTTGCTTACTCTCTTTCTCTTGCATTCGAGTTTTTTTATACCCGTTACTCGTAGAGTAATAAGGGTATACTAAAGTCGTGCAAATGTATGTTACAGGCAGAAGGAATCATTTCCGACCATATTAAGTATATTCTTGATCAGCATCAACAGCCGAGTCGATATAGCCTTGTCCGTCTGTCCGTCCGTCCGTCCGTCTGTCTGTATGAACACTTAGATCTCAGAGACTAGAAGAGCTAGAGGAACCAAATTTGACATGTAGACTCCTATTGTCTGCACGCAGATCAAGTTTGTTTCAAATTTTTGACACGCCCACCCCCGCTCCCACAATAGAAAATGTTGAATAACTCCCACATTTTTTAAGATATCGAGTTCAAATTTAAAACTTAAATTTATATTCGCAATAACTACAATCGCTGAAATTCATTAAGACCGGATATAAAATAGCCGAGTTAAAAATGTTGCATACTTTTCGGATGTTCCCACTCAGGAACACAGGAACTCTTTTAAACATTTCTTCTAATGAGTAACGGGTATATCGAAGTCGGTTAGAGCCGACTTTAACTTTCGCTCGAATTGTTTTCGCAAAGCTCTCGCTGGAAAGCTCGTATGCGAGTGCTTTGCGATAAATAAATATTCCTTCTTTCTTCCTCCGTTCTTTGCTTACTTGCGAGCTCGTTTGTGAGCATTTTGCAATAGTCTCGCAAAATGCTCGTTTTTTGGTCCGCTGGGTTGTGCGAAAAATATAGAGTTTGGCTTGGTTTGAGGAGCTGTATAGCCAATTTTACATTTTACGCTCTCAAACACGGTCATGGGTAATATGTCATGTTTTTAAGCTGATCTGCGAAGTTTGGTCGAAGCCGCTAACCGTTGAGACAAGCTTTTTCAAGTGTATCTGAACTTCAGCACAGACGAAGTTAGCTTTGCCTTTCTCGTTTTAATCAAATTCTGGTTTTAAAGGTTCGCCTTGGTTTACTTTCTAAGAATATATAGTTATTTTGTTTCAGTTCCTTTTTAAATGGTCGCATCGTGAGCATCGTCAACGAAAAAATATAAATCACAAAATACTCATTATTATACACTTGAAAAGTGTATTATAATTTTGCCCAGAAGTTTGCAACGCATAGAAGGAATCATCTCCGAGCACATAAAGTATATATATTCTTGATCAGCATGACGAGCTGAGTCGATTAAGCTTTGTCCGTCCTTCTGTCCGTCTGTCTATTTCTACGCGAACTAGTCCCTCAGTTTTGAAGCTATCGAGCTGAAACTTTGCCCGGAGTCTTCTTTTTACTGCACGCTTCTACTATGTCGGAATCGACCGGATCGGATGACTACTTCTTGTAGCTGCCATACAAATGTTCGCTCGGAAAATGGGTTTAGTGAGAAAAAATGTTTTGTTCGCAATATTACCGCTCTCAAACACGGTCATGGGTAATATGTCATGTTTTTAAGCTGATCTGCTAAGTTTGGTCGAAGTCGCTATCCGTTGAGACAAGCTTTTTCAAGTGTATCAGAACTTCGGCACTGACGAAG
>JAEIFU010002860.1:0-36620 GCA_018904235.1 Lordiphosa stackelbergi
ATAAAAAAGATGATATGTTTCGTTTTATTCTTTAACAAGTTCGATGACGTTGAGCCGACCTTAAGTTACCTAAATTTAGAAAAATATATAAGAAAAACTAAATCAGGCCCATGTTCACAATTCCACATTGGTTTTCGTATAACGTTTGTACGTTGAACTCTGTGCTAATAATGTTATATGAAGGTGACACTCATATCTACGGCTACTAGATCCGGTTTTAGTAAAAGTGGAATTGCTCAAGCAGTTGAAACCGACAGCTCAATGAAAAGTGGATTCAATTTTTTTACCTTCCATTTAAATTTGTAAGTAAAATCCTTTGACTGGGTATCGAAAGCTTAGACTTGTTCTATCTTGTAAGAACTGGAACCATTAAAAACACATTCACACTTTGCCATTGCGTATTTGGATGTAGACACTGACACGAAATTCATTTTTTCTCGGCGGTATTGTTGGCTAAGCCGGACAGCGACGAGCTTTTTACTATCGGAATGTCTACTGCGCTGCTGTTCAACACTTTTCTATGCACAGTAGATAGCGTTGCGCCGTCCACTTTTGTAGAATGTTTCGAACTACCACTTAAAGAACTGCAGCTTTCGGGTTTCCGCCTGGTTCTGTTATTTACACAACATCTAATTTTGTAAATATAGAATCTGTCATCATTCTGCATTCTGTTCATGGATGTAAAGATATTGATACATGCCTTTCCGTTATCTCCAAGTAGAATTATATTTCTGGAAAATTAAGAAGGAACCACTAAAACAAAATGCGGTTTAGTTCGCTTCAAACACCGAGTTATAAACCGAACCGGTGGTTTAAAATTTCCATGAATCACTAAACCGAACGGGTCTATCCTCTAGAGGTTAGTATCCCTGGAAAAAAACCATAATTACGACGAAGTTTTTAGAAGATTTTGTCTTTTATATTAGTTTTTAGTACTTCAGTATATTTGAAAAATATATCTGGTCTACCTCAATAGACAACTCCGTAAGCCTCTCTTTATTTTTCCAGATTTATTTTAACTGTTGGTTTTAAATACCCTTGTACAGGCGTATAGAAGGAAGCATCTAATACCAAATAAAGTATTTATGTTCTTGCTCAGCATGAAGAGTTGAGTTGATTTGATATAGCCATGTTCGTTTGTTTCATGATATCTCCTCCGTCAGCTTTAAAGATATCTTGACCAAACCCTGTAGGAAGTCTTTAGGTACAAATACGCTGCACATTTGTCGGAACCGGCCGGATCGGTTGACTACAAGGGGCCAAATTTGTTTTGTGAATAACTTTGGTGTTTTGCTCCGATCTCATTCTTTTTCAGAATAGATAGATTTATAGCCTAAAATAATATATATTAAGCGACTATGCTGTAACTTTAAAATTGTGGCTCTGACAGTTTTTTGCGGTTTAAGGGGGAGGGGCGGAAATTTTGCAAATCTGAAACAAACTTGATCTGTGTACGGTATACACCTATGTTTCCTTCTCCCTGTTACGTACATTTGCACAACTTCATGAGCCCCTTTTACCCATTTTCAATGGGTACCGGGTATAAAAATAGTTTAAGAAAGAAAAACTTTATTTTTTCCAAAGCAAACTTCCCCAAACCTCGTATTAATAATTCTATACTTTTTCATAATTCTACCTAGCTTAGTGTAAATCTGACAACTACATAGTATGCCATAGAATAGATAGATCTAGGAAAAAGTCTTAGTAAGAAAAACATTTTTGTGTTCAATGATTTCGCTGCCAAACTTGTTATTGATCAATATTATATCCTACCACATACCTGATCATATTAATAGGTACACACATCAACTCTGACTTTAAGGTAACAGAAAACAGTTTTATTCATTGTTTCAAACTTAAAATTTGTTCTCATTGGTTCTTAAACTATTTGTTTTTAATAAAATAAACTTAATTGTACATAGGATAATAATATAACATAAAAGAGATCATTTTGTGTTTCAGAGACGTTTTCAGTGTGATCATAATAAGTACACTTCATGTGTTGGTAAGAAAAATTTGTATTTTCCAGTTTGTGTTCTATTTTTAGGTAAATTAGTATTTCCTAACTTAGTATCCAGTGTATCCACCTCTATTTTTGGCCACTACTGCTATTCTTTTGGCATACTTTTAATAAGAGCCTGGCAGGTCTCTACTGGTGTCTTAAACCACAGTTTTTTTGACACCTTCCCATAATTTTGTTTATTTGAAAATGAATGCTGCAAATTTCTGTTTTAAGTTTTCCCACAAGTTTTCAATGGGGTTAAGGTCGAGGGATTGGCTTTCAGGCACTTTAGAACTTCAACTTTTTGGTCCTCGAAAAATTTAGATAACAGCCTTGATGTGTGTTTAGGATCATTATCTTGCTGAAATACCCAACGAAATGGCATATTTTCCTCTGCAGACGGTACCATAACTGTTTCCAATATGGATTTGTACTCTTCAGCATTCATTTTGCTCGTAGTCTGATAAATTGGACCTACGCTGTACCAGGAGAAGCAACCCCATGCTATATATTGCCACCTCCATGTTTGACTGTTTTTTCCTTTCCATTAGGGCGTCGAACATTCCTTTCACAGTCAATCCCAAACCAATTAATCTTGGTTTCATCGATCCATAATATGTTTCTCCTTTTTTTCTCCCGGTGCATCCGGGTAAGTCTTTCAGGTCCCTTTGCAAAAGTTTGCCTCATGGTGATATATTTTTTGCGCATAAGTGGGACTTTTCTGGCAATTCTTCCTGGTAGGTTGACATCTTGTAGCCATCTTCGGATAGTTGGAGCAGTAACTGAATTCCCACCTCGGCTGCAATAGCCTTCGATGACTTAAATGGGTCCCTTTTCAAGTAAATTGTTTCTGTTGTTTTCTGTGGCCTTCCACGGGTTTCCTGTCTTGGTTTTCTTTCTAATGCATTTTAACAAAATTATGAGACCTGTTCATTAATTTGGCGATGGCTCGTAAAGATTTGCCTTCTTTTTTCAGACTAAGAACCAATCGAGCCTCTTCTTTAGTAGAATGAGAATTTCGACCCATTTTTTCTAAAAAAATAATTATTTACTTCTCTGTCTTGAACAGGAGCTATATTGATTTACCTTAGTTACCAAAGATCACTGATTACAAAATTATTCACTTGACACTTTGGATGGAGACTGTACCTATTATTATGATCAGGCGAAATGTGTGGTGGACTCGCAATTTAAAGAAAAGCTTTCATATACGGACGGGCAGCCCCTATTTAAACTCTTAACTATTACCCAGGCCACATTGACAACAACAAAACCAGTAAAATTAAAAAGTTAAGTCAACTACTAAAAGTTACTCAGAAAAACCATGTTTAACAGTGCTCCTGCTTTCCTTAGGGGAAAGTATCCGAAAAGTATTGCAACATTATTAGGTGGGTGTAATTCTGGATACAGTCCATTTTTATCTCCCAACCGTTCATCCGATTTTTATTATTTCTTTGTTTGCAATGATAGCGCTTTATACTTTGCTAATTACTAACTATCGCTCAAAAGGAATCGCTCTATCTCTTGGGATTTCATGAATTCTTTAGGTAAAATGTTTAACATTCAAAAAATCAGTTGAAACTAAAAAAAATTGGACAAACTCCAAGTTTTATTCTGATTTTAAAACCATTCTTTCTTTTTTCGATTTTTGTTCGTTTAGCTTTCAAGATAAGAGACACGCGTATTCGGAAACCAAATCACATGCCCCCCGGAATCGCAATTCATGCCTTCTTATAAACCTTCATATTTCATTGAGTAAGAACATGCGGAAAAAAAACACCGTCATCGTAACCTCCCTACGCGCCTACGCTATATGTTATTGAAATTTTTCCGCTAAGCTTCAAAGCCGCAAAAAATATGCGTCTCATCATACCCAAGTCTAGACGAGATATGGTCAACCGTATCAACAGCACTAACAATAGCTCCAAAAAAAGCAAATTAATAATAATAACACGAGCATGCAGAAATAGGTCTGCTTGGTTGTCATATCAGTCTGGTCTGCTGATGGCGAAAATCGATTACCGTTCCTAGTTCTCTACTGAAGTTGGATGCATTCTCCAGTCTCAGCGGTGGGAGCAACTGATGCCGGACTTTGAACGTCTGTCGTTGACAAAGCAATAGCAATTAGCCAAAGTTCGTCCATATCAGCTCGCAGTGGGTTCCTTCGTCGCGACATGATAACCGACCAACGACAACAACAACAACGCAACATAATATGTCTCCACATGCAAGTCTGTCCGACCTGATAAACCCATCTTGAAGCGTGCGCCCCATCTTTAGATCGACTTGTTATATAGCCTGTTCATTTGACTTATCAGCCACCTTTGCCAGTCGCACAGACCCCCCAACCTGCAGCTGGTGCTATCAGTCGAGTGTTGTTCATTTGTTAGAAATCCCAAATCCAAATGGCGAACCAGTCGAAACTAGTTTTATTTGTTTTTATTTACATTTTAGAATTACTGAAAATTAATAAGCACAACTCAACACACACACACACCAATACACGCTGCCCCCTAGAAATTTGCAAATATTGTATGTTCGGGAAGCTCTTATCAACTGTGAGTTTATGGTCGCACTACTGGACGATTGAAACAACTAATGAGCTTATCAATGGAAATGCTCGCGCCATACAAAGTTCAGTCTGTGAGACCGAAAATCCGCATTTTTGTTTTGTCACCCCCAAAAAAACATGACAATTCTAACATAAAAGTCCAGGCTAACCAATTAATTGGGTGGCAACATGGGTTTTTTAAGATTAAAAAGAAAACTGGAACTATAATTGAGCTAAAAAAGCTGCTGTCCAAGCCTAGACTGTACTTAAGAGAGCGAAATAAAGCTGAATGGCGTTCGGGAACTTGAACTGGTTTAGATTCAAACCACCAAGTCCTTTCGGAACATCCCTTTTGTAGCTAATCAAAAAAAGGTTCGATTCAGTCCGGTTTAGTTATTCAAGCTCAAGATTCGATCAAAACGCTTAAGCTTTATAAGATACAAGTTGTTATATTTTGCTTTTAATTCCGAAATTGAACCCCTGGAAAAAAATTTCAAAAACTTATTTATTGACAAAAACAAAGACCGACATTTCCATAAGTGAAAGAGCAGAAATGATAGAGATACCCCAGACACTACGACAACGGTGCTTATCTGTCATATAAATTTGTCACCTGTTCTATTAATTGGGGATCGAATCATAACCAACCGAAAGTAGAAAAAATTATTGTAATTTTAAAGAAAGAAAACGACTAAGATAACTAAATTAAACTCCTTAAATAAGTCCTAAAACTAGAATGAAACGACCCTAACCGGGATTTGCTAGCTATGGTACAAATTAAAACTAAAGCAAACTACTAAGGCAGATTTCTCTTCTTCCAGATAGTTGCAATGGGTCAGTAAATTGTAAGCTTATCTGACAGATATCAGCTATCTGGAAGATGAGAAATCGACCCTTACTCTGTTATTTATGTGACAGAAAGCTCTATGTCAGGGGTGCCCAAGCTCATTCCGCAAATCAACAACAACATCGAATGTTTGACGCAAAGAAATGGCTGGCGCGTATACGGGGCACGCGCGCCATAAGCCTACATAAAGCAACAACAAATTCTTATGCCTGTTCTCCTCTCTTTCTTTCCGAGCTAAGGTTTTGCCTACATAATTCAACAACAAATTCATATGCCTGTTATTCTCTCTTTCTTTCCGAGCTAAGGTTTTGTCGTTGACGCGTGCAGACCTGCAGCAATAAATATGGAAAAGCAACAACAAATCAGCTTATGCGTGGTCAGCGCAGCCTTGTTTGCAGTGGTCGACCGCTATTCACGGCGGCATACACACAAACAAATATGGGGATTCTCTTTATATTTCTTGTAGTTGTTCTTTATTAAAATTTATTTGGTGCACTTGTATTTCATTCCACGCGGCCGTAAGCTCATTCTGGGCCCCCCTCCTTTATGTAGAAGATGTGAAATCAGCCCTAAAGCTGAAAACACAAATTACTCCACTTGTTATATATGTATGTACACTAAAAACATAAGGAAACATTTTTTTCGCGAAATCAAATACGCATACCCTCTATTTTTATTCCATTTGACCACATTGACTCAAAAATTAAATATTATGGAGATTGGACTACGATAACCCGTGCCGAATTGATGCCAAACTTCTTACATGGAAATTTATACTGACTTACTACACAGTACAACACTATAAAAAAACCCGGCATAAGACACTTAAATTCTGATAAAAGGGTCCCCTGTAAGCATCACCTCATACCCAATTTTTCAAATGAAACTCCGGTTCGCGTTTTATGGGTACTTTTGTACTTGCAACACACAACGACTAAAATTTTAAATTAGTTTTTAATGGTTTAAAATAAAATTCTCAAAAATTCAGGAAATGTGAACAGGGTGATGGGGAACGCAATATAGAAAATTCACTTCAATCGTGCAATCGGTTAAGGTACATCCAGAAGAAGGTAAACCTTAATTCTTGAATATTTTAAAAGCGCTAAAATCGTTCTTTTATTATGGTATAATGGGCTATTGCATGTCCCTAAGAGATGGTACGCCACAGCCAAAAAACCGCGATATGGAGTACCATGTTAAGACTCACCCACAAATCATTACATATAGGCCATAATCCAGATTTAAAAAAAGACAGATCAGCGTTTTCAGTTTTGCCCACGAAGCCTTGGTTCGCGGATTATTGATCAAATTTTCTTTTTAACGTGTGTGTTTTACAGTCAGGATAAATTTTCCGGTGTTCTTTTACGCAACGTAATAAAAATTGTTTTTGTTCCTTCTCAACTGTGATTAACCCATGAAAGTCTTGCATCAACTTAACCCCTCTTTCGGCTACATCGCTCAGAGAGAAAGTACTGAAATGTTTCAATGCAATTCGGCACGGGTTACGATGGTCCTACCTTCTTGAAATTTTATTTATAACTGTTTTGACTTAAAAGTAAAAATTTAGAGGGAATGCTTAAAAAAAAAGACTTTGATGTTTTGGGACTCCCTAAGTTTCTTGACAGTTTAGTTTATTTTCACGATTTTTACGTTTTTTTTCTTTGGGTTAGGCCAGTGTGAGTTAAAGCTTAGGTTTAAATCGTAGTCGCGTCATATTGGCCTTGAAAGTAAAGAATTAGCTTCTTGAGAAAGTTGTATCAGCAACTAATGGTAAATGTCAAAAAATATACCTAAATAGGGTTAAATGTATCCGAAATTTTCAGTACCTAGGTAAAAAGCAACTTTTTAATAAACCTTTTAAAGCATGGATTACCCTTTACTACTTACCCGAACATAACAGGGCGTGAACTATTCATTCGATACCTGGAAATTTCAGCATATTCGGAGGGTATGTAGTTGTACGAAAAAAATCTAAAGATTCTAGGGAATAAGTAGAACAGTTCTTGGATTTACTTTTCACTCTTTTTGGAGAGAAATTCTTTCTATTTAAATTTTTGACCTAAATACAAAAATATTTCAAAATTAACAATTATTAAGTTTTAAGTTAGCAACACTTTTACAAGGAAGAAAACGATTTTTCTTACTTTTAAAAAGGTAAATGAAAATTTGAACCTAGGTCAAAAGTTTTCAATTTTGGAAATACCGAGATTAGGTACACTTTGTATCCAGGTGATACAAAGGTCAGGGGTCGTCAAAGCACACATGCTTATTTCGGCGTTGCGTGTGTTTGTTTAGCCACTCGAGAGCGCGCTCATTTAGCACTTGTTTGTTGCTGCAAAAGAGTCGGCGTGTTGACGTAGCTGCCGCAGAGGGCTGTTGAATACACAGAAGCTAGGAACGTGAAGGACTCTAACATAGGTACATCCTTTTCCATTTTATTTGCATTTAAAAGCGTAACACTTACCATTCAAAAGAAAAGATCTCGTGTCTTCTGGGCTTTAACAGCTTTAAAAATCAATTTTTTGGAAAACTATTATCAAAATAATATGGAGGTTTATGGTTCTTAAAATATTGTAGTAGTAAATTATTACATTTCGACCACAAATTCTTAATTCTTTTCATCAAATAGCTGAAAAAGTCTACTCCAGATGTTTCGCATTTGCCTAAGTATATTTTGTATTAGTTAATTACAAAGAGAAATGACTCTTGAAAAGCAAAGTAGAGTCCATAGGTGAATTATAGCGTATCAACTTATATATTGCGATTGTAACTTGTTGTCCCCTTCCGCTGTTGTTGGCGCACTTTGGAACAAATGGTTTTGGCTCACGTTAAATGTGTTATCAATGTCATCCGGATGTACTCAGTCTCAGACCCCACTTGAAGGTGAAAAGAACCTGTGTGAATCACTTGTTATCGGTTGCCTGATAGTATCCAGCACACGTTTGGCCTTAAGAGTTGTATCAGAGAGACGAGGCAATTCAGTTTCATGTTGCTGATAAAGTCAAGGTACACCAAAGATTCTGCCTTTTCGGCGAACTGTGCTTGACGTAAGATGGTGGAATAATTGCGTTTACACGTGAACCTGAGATTGCTTACTACCTGGCGTGGTGTAGCAGTAAAAAACGAGGGTGGATTAATAAGTTTAGCGTGGTGAAAACAGAAGCAATTTTTACACATACTTCGATGTTTCAAACCCTCCCAGAAAGACTTAATTTTAAAGTCCTTTCATTCTCTGTATTTTATTACAATCTAGGATGAATGTGCTGTTACCCGATGTTTGCCAATTTCTGTTTGAAATACTCCTCATTGACTTTTCTTTTTCCAAAAAGTGACTGTTTGATTGCATTTGGGGCAGTTCAAACACTCTTCAGAACTCTGTGTAACAGAAGGGCCGATATGAGGCACAATCATATATAAAGCTTGTGTTAACTTGCGTTGTCTGTTTGTGACGGAATTTCCAAGCGGTTATAGCAAAAGACAGGCAAAGACTGCTAATGATTAAATCGGGAGATTCATGAAACAGCTGTACAGTCGACCAGCCTTCTTTGTGGCGTGTGGGTTTTGTTTTTTAAGAGTTGTGAACAAACATAACTTATTGACCTGTAGCCTGCTTAACTGTACTGCGCCGACAGTACTTTTAAGCCAGATTTCGTCTTGTATCATATTCAAAGTCCTTCCGTGGGATTACCCAAGTATTATATCATGGATTTCGACGATTTTTTCAAACGATACTTTGCTTCCCAGAACACAACAGAATTAAGCTGTTTTTTTGGATAGAAAACGAAACAAAAAATCAAAGTTAGAACTTATTAATCCCCCCCCTTGCGACGATGGGGTACGAAGTACACAATCATACGAAGCTTAGTGCGATAAGGAGTGCCCCCCAAGAACTGCGGCTGATCATCGACCACACTCATGCCAGAACCGACCAGACCAGACCACTCGTAGGCTGATAAGCAAATCCTCCGTTCCGTTCCCTTTCACTCCACCCCAAACATTGGTTTCACTCACGTAGTGTGTGCTCTTGTCCCATTTTGAAAAGCTGCACGCACACACACCTGTCTCCTAGTGTTTTGGTTCCGATTGGCGCTCTAGCCCTGTCCCCGCCTCCGCCGCCCACCCCTCCCTGGCCTGTCTGCAGCCTTCGCACACTGATAAGCGTCTCGGTTGCTCTTATCGCCCATCAACTTTTTGAATATTACACGAAAGTCTGCAGGCGAACAGCTCATTCGTTAAGCACACGCTCGAGCGAACGCTTCGCTTCCGTCAAAATGGATATAGTACAAAAATCAATGTCAATCTTCAACAGCGGCTACGAGCCTACCACGGGCTACTACATACCCTCAGCCTACAGTACGCCGCCCTACCTAACACAATATAAGGAAACGGATGTCAATTGGTTGCCGGAACATCAGCCCATGCAGCAGCACATCAGATTCCCCACACCGCCCATTACACCGCCACGTACGGATGCCCAACGCACACAGTCCGTAATTATGAAAGTCCAGAGCCCGGTTAGTCCCGCAGAGTCCTACAGCAGCAGCAGCAGCCATAGCGATTGCAGCGACTTTGTCTGCAATTGGTTGAACTGTGCCCGTGTCTTTGAGTCCCTGGAGGCTTTGGCTTTGCACGTTACCCAGAGGCATGCCATAGCTTCTTTGGAGGATGGCCTCTACTACTGTCGCTGGAGTGACTGCCAGCGCAGCGAGCGTGGCTTTAATGCCCGCTACAAAATGCTCGTCCACACCCGCACCCATACCAAGGAGAAGCCCCATTGTTGTCATCTCTGCGAGAAGTCCTTTTCGCGTGCGGAAAATCTCAAAATTCACATCCGATCGCATTCGGGAGAGAAACCCTACAAATGCAGTTTTGAGGGTTGCCACAAAGCCTACTCCAACTCCTCAGACCGTTTTAAGCACACACGCACGCACTCCATGGAGGTAAGTGGCCCTCTTAAGCAGCTGAAGACACTTGCTCAAGGTTGTGTTTCCTTTCTTCTTTACAGAAACCGTATCTTTGCAAGGTACCTGGGTGTCAGAAGCGCTATACGGATCCCTCGTCGCTGCGCAAGCATGTGAAAACCTTTAAGCATAGCATTCAACTGATTGCCAGTCAACCCTTGACTCTGCCTAACCATCAAATGGAGGTCAGCTCCACCGAGCATAATGAAGCCTCGTATACGTGTTTGCCCGCTGCCAGTGTAGAGTCCTGTTCGTCTTCCTACTTGGATGTATCTGATCATGCACCCAGTGATTATTCACTGAAGCCACAAATAGATCAAGAGTACTCCACCAGCTATTGGGTAAATGAACGATCACTCAGTTATCATCATCATCATCTGCAGAGTGAGGATTTCTATATGCATATGGATGTGGAAACGCCGTTGGATCTAAGCATGCACAGAAGTTAAGACCAAATCCTTGTGCCTGCCACAACCCATCTCTAGTCATTGTGCTAAATTAGTTCTTGTCATTAATGTTAGATAATAAAGACTGTTGTTTCTAAATGAAAAGTTATTTAACAATGGAAAATGGATTTAAGGATGGGAAAGAAGAAGGGTTGTTGGATTTATAGGTGGGACCCAGTGAAAATTGAGCTCCGGAACTCCTTTATCAAAGTTCGAATAGCCTAAACTATTCACCCGAATGGGCAATAATAACAGAAGGCAAATGATCCCTCAGTTAAAGTGGTGCTAAATTAACGTATTTTTCTATCAGGGATCGTAAATAATGATTATTTTGATATTTTTAATATAAAACAGAAAGAAAGTCGGTTAAGCCCGACTAAAAACTCTGTACCCGCAAAATTTATATATAACTGATCAAACTGATCACTAAGTGTGTGTAAAGTGCTGCCCATTGCCGTTGCGGCTAGTGCTACCCATCGGAATTGTTTCTTTTCCTTATAACTCCACTATCGTTCATCCGATCTTTATTATTTCCTTGGCAAATCGATAAATAATTCTGATTACTAAATAAGCGTCGAAGGTACAAATTATCTACCTACAAAACTGTGGGCTGCGTTTTCTGTTTCGTATTTTTAGTTGATCAAAACATACGACACTGTCTGCCAATAACACTGTGACACATTTTTTAACTCAAATAGTTGATCGCGTTGAAAAAAAATTCTGAAATGGTACGAGGGTAGTATAAAAACACTTTTCTTTTTGTTGCACTTTTAACTTTTCGGCTTCAGAGTAGGATTTCCGATTCCATTTTTTTTTTTTTTTTTTATCTTTTATACAAAACGTTTCTTTGTAACAAATAAAAAAAAATTCTTTTTCATACTCCAAATTACAAAAATTGCCCACAAAAACAAGTTTTGACCACATTTTTGCAGTATTTCAACATATCGTGAAATCCTTTACAAATTTTGACAAGTAACACAGTACAAAGTTGTAGCTTACACCAAAATAAACGAACCGTTAGAACGAACCAACTTTATTTAATTAAGGCCTATACTCAGATGAGATAAATTTTTATATTGGTATAATATTTCACATGAATAGAAACAATTTCATACAAATAAGATGCCTTTGCAAACGTATTCAGATTTCAAAGCTGTACAAAATTGTTTCTATTCATGTGAAATATCGTACCAAACTAAAAATTTATCTTATCTGAGTATAGGCCTTTACTCATTCATATAGTTAAAAGTCCAAAAGCATGTACAACTGTCATAAAAACTCGAAAAAAAAGAAAATATTTGCTCACCGAAAAGTAAAAAAAATCTTTAGTTGCAATTTTTAAGTTGTTTTTTTTTTACTATTTTATTAATTTAATACAAAACAATCTAGATTTTTGACTGTGTCAGCCAATTTCCTCCAAAAATTGTCATTTTTCGAGTTTTGTTTAAAATTCTGCATGCTTAAGGGCCCGTAACTATATGAAGGACCAATCGAATGAAGTTGATATGTTCCAATCGTTTGATTGTTTATGTCTTAGCTACGTTTTTGTCCTGCAGTGCTTAGGCAAATTCCTTGCAGTTTTTAAGACAAAGTAGAAAAACAGTACAAAATTAGGGGAAAGCATGATGATTTTACGACATTTTTTGTAATTTTGAGCTTAAAGATGTGACTTTTTTGACTTGCTACTTAGAAATGTTTTCTAAACCAAGTCGGGTGCAGCAACTTCAATTAAGACGTCAAAGCGAATTTCCAAATAGATTACGACATTTACCAATCAGAAGCTGAAATTTTTAAAGTGCAATAAAAGGAAAACGGCAGCTAACCAGACCAAACCCAGCGAAGGTTTTTGGACAACCATCATCCTCTTTAACAATTTTTCAACTTTTTAGTGTTGCACAGTGGAATAACTGAGAGAGACACTTTTAAGCGAGCGCTCACGATGCAACTGTCTTCAAATGAGCAAAACAATAAAAGTGTCCGCAAAAACTGTCAAATTAAAAATTAATATTTTCTGCATTGCATTTCATAGGTTATTAAAAAAAAAAAGTAAAACAGCCCATACCAAAGACTAGTATGGAGTAGATATGTATTCTTTTGTTTTGGGATCCAATGTCAGCTCCCAAGAAAAATCGATTTTTGCGTCACATGTGCCATTTATAATATCTATAAATTTTTGCTCTCAGCCGTATAGCTAATTTAGAACACTTATAGCTAAATTTCACTTTATATATCCTCGTCAAGACAGCGAGAAGCAAAAATTGGAATCCAATGTCAGCTCCCAAAAACAATCTTTTTTGTTTCATAACGTCATATATAATATCAATATACATAACTGTGCCCAAACTCCACACATACGTATATGCAGAGATCGTTGATTGCGCCACACACAAACAGGCGCCTTAGTTCACATACGTAAAAGACAGGAAGTCTGCACTCGGCAAAACGGTCAGTGAGAGACTTGAGCAAAACACAATCGAAAGAAGCGTTCATTGGTTGAGCAAAACAGCTATTGAGCAAAACAGAATTGAATTTCGTTGTGTCTGTAACAAAAGTGAAAGTGTTGACAGTTTTTGTGCGAGCTCTGTTTTTGACATATTTATTTTTGTGCATGCTGCTCAATGGTAATAACTATATTTTAATATCATTGTCTGAGTGATCTTTGGAGTTAGTTTTTACTATTTGTTGAAAAATATATAGGTTTTTAGCGACCTGATTTTTGTCAAAGTTTTGCATTTGGCTGGCTCAAGGTCGGTGAAGAGTAACAATTCAATGTAATCAACACAAATCAACAGAGATTAATTACAACAATTTGGAATAGCAATTGGTATGTTGGTGAATTGCTGATTCCACTGAAAAAGCACATTCTAAACCGAATTTTGAATGCAAACAACATGCAGACGACTTTGCAACGTCTTTGACTGACTACAAGTTCGGCCAGTTCTAAACTCACTCAAAAGATGTTGATTTTTGATCTTAGTTCTTTGAGCTAAAGCTTCAGCTTATTTACACCAAAAAAGTTGAAGACATGGTTGCTTGTCCTACTTTTTACTTTCATTGTTTTTTGAGGTTCCCAACCGATCAAAACATTGAAAGTATGAGCTAGGGCAGGTGAAGCGGATCAGTTTTCCAGCGATAAGCCTTACTGAAGATTCATTCGGGAGAATGATGAAACGGTACCGTATAGGCTACCAGCTCAATTTTGGTGATACAATAAGAAAAGTTGTTTCAGTTAAGTGAACAAACACAACTTGTTAGCTAGACCAGCTTTGCAACGTCACTAATTAAAAATTAGAAAGGTCGCCAGATAAATACAAGTCAAGATCTTTAGTATATATACAAAAATTAGATGATTTCTGTCCGCAAATGGTTGTGTCATAAAATATTATCGAAATTGCAATCAAATATAGAATTTCCTGGAAAAAATGTATGGGATGTTCGGGTCAGAATGTAAAACCATTGAAAAACCCTTATGGGATGTTTGTACATTTGTGACTCAGTGGAACTAGGCTATAAATCCACTGTATAACCTAATCTTGCAGTATTAGATTAACATTGATTGCGACCTCTTTAAAGTTGTTTCAATAGTAAAACCTGTAGCTTTTTTGGCCATAAGGATGAAAAGCTGTACGAACGCGGAATTAACAGAAGCTCCAGGAGGGATCGAACAAAGTGGCCAAAATAAGTCTTTTAATGAAAAATCATAACAGGACTTTGGTTCCAAACCATTTTACACACAATATTTGCATAAATTTCAAGATTATTGTAATGTTCAGTAAAATATGACCAAGGTTTAAAGGACAGAGCTTAAAATGTATACCCAAGTCCGTAGCAAAGTCTGCTGATGAAAGAACTAAAGGCTCTTCAAATAGCTACGAGACTTAATTGTTAGTTATTGTATATTAAATGCACATTTTCCCAGGGCAAACAAATAGATAAGACAATTCCTTTTAATTGTAAACCTGTGTAATGCCCTCGTAGAGAACAAAGAACTATTGAAAACGAATCCAAAAACCGGTGACTGTATACTTATCACTTATCAGACAACCGTTTCTGGAGTGAGTCAGGACTTTGGTAAGGCCAACAAAGTTATCTGTTTGACAATTTCATCACCGGTGAACCCCACGACGTACTTCTCAAGCCTGTCTCTTGTTATTACCATTTTGGGGGTTTTAAAATGTTTATTAATTAAATGCGCGCATCTAGAGAATGTGTATGTGGTCACAACTATTAAATAGATTTTAATCTGTTTGCATCTTATAGGAATGTTAGTTAAGCTATCGTTCACTTCTTTTTTTTTTTTTTTTACACAAACAACAAGAACAAAAACAAATATATATATAAATATGTTGTATAGGAAAACTATGTCACAGTTACAAGGTTGAAGAGAGAAATTATAAAAGAAAATACTTGGCCTGCTGCAAGTACCAGAAAAAGGAAAACACTGCTCTATATGCACATAAGGAAACGATAACGTTGCTTCATTTGTTCAAGATCAGCTGAGCTTGCTACACTTGTACACTTGTCAGGATGGCCTGCCAGTCCTAACCACAGCTTATGCTCTAAAGAATCTAACAACTCGTACGATGTATTGTCGGCAAATGGGACACTCGTTTAGAACTTTGCCACAGTTGGTGCAGGTCGCCATGTGTCCACATTCAAGGAAGACGCACTCGATGGGAGCATCCATGCAGATCTTGCAAAGCTCGTCAGTGGCCAACTTTTCCACAGCTAAAACAAGTTAAACCAAAAATGTTTCATTCATTGATACTCAGGGGGGGGGGTAAGTCTGGGCTCACCTGGTGTGGAGCGCAGGGTCTTCCACAGCCTGGCCACACGGTCCAACAGTTCCTGTTTCTCACAGCAGCCTTTGTAGTCGACACGATGCAGCATCAGTACCTCCTTTAGCTGTTTCACCGTTAAATTCTCCAAGTCTTTTCTGTAAATGAAAATGGGAGTTGGGATTTATACGGGCCAGAACATCAGACAGTAGAGCCCTGCACGAGTAGAGTTTTAAGTCAGTTCATGTTTTATTCTAAAGTGAGTCAACGATTCATCGATTCAAAAGCCTTTGACATTTGGAATATTTTGTACGATTCGTTTTGAACAGTTCAGTTCAAACAGCTCATGTTAACAAATCAACTAGAGCAAACGAGCTGAACGCAATGATTACATAGCTCGTTCAACTTACATAGGGTTCAACGTCAGAAATTCCAGAGCAATAAATTTAAAATATTTCTAAGAAAAGTGAGTGCTCTTCCCAGTTAAAAAGACATATCATTTGTTTGTGGCGAAATGAATGTGAAGTGGACACAGCGGTAAGTGTTGCTAAATATTTTAGTATTTTGCGAAACAAAAATTAATAACCTATAAAAAACAGAGCTCTTCACGCGCAGTAAATCTTAGTCTGCAAGAGGTTAAGTTGGAGCTCATATCGGGCAAATTTAATATAAGCCAGCCGTCTGGTCACTTTTTGGCATCATAAAAAATGATAACGGGGAGGAAATTAAGAATCTCGTCGCATGTAGGAGGCACATATGTTTTAAGGAGACCACAAGCCAAAGCCACGAAGCAGAGACGGCAACAGTTCAAATGAATGGGTTGTTGAAAACTGCCGCCCTTTCCCGCTTATCACCTACACAGGACTTGAAAAATTTGCAGACGCGATGATCCAACTTGGAGCAAACTTAAAGGCGAACTCAATTTTACCGCATCCAACAAATTAACCCCTAACACATAATAAATTTTATAAAATAATGGCTTCGTAGTTATGTGTGGTCATTTATGGTGATGAAAAGTAGTTTCTTAAGTATTTAGCGGTTTTATTACCATGTAGATCCCTCATTAACGAATTGCGCTTATGCATTGATGGTTCTCCACTTGACTGGGAGAAAAGTTTGCTTGACATTATTACTATTTTTGATCCGCAATGGTATTTTTCTGCGATTTGATGATTTGTCAATCGCGGAAAGTGGTTTGAAACATTCTTTATGAACTTGACTATATTTTGTACTCTTGGTCATCCATGGTATTTCTCGCGGTTCAGTACATAATCATGGTTATGAAATTATGCTTGGTCATTTGTGGCCTTAAAAACCTGTTTCTTAAGCTCTTAGCGGTTTTATTACCATGGAGACCCCTTAGATGCAAATTGCGCTTATGCATTAATCCTGTCATGATTTTCCACTTGATTGGCATTAACGTTTTTTATTATTAATATTTTGATCCTCTCTGGTATGTTTTTTCGCGAACTAATAAGTCGTCAGCCGAGTGCCAGCTGCTGGCTCCCGAACTGTGGCTCCCGGCTCACGAACAGAGCGAAAAGACTGAGCGCCTGGCTCGTTTGCGAGCTATTTCGAACCGTGCGTAGGGTTCTACGTCAGGCATTTCTGAGGAAACATTTCGTAGATTGAATCGTTTGGAGCTCGAACCGTTGAGCTGTTTTATTTTGAACGAGTCAAATAGATCATTATGGAAAGGCAGGTATTGCAAACCGGAAAAGCCCCCAAAATTTTTTAAAAACCATAATATTCCCAATTTTCAAGAAAGGCGATCCACAAGTAACAAGCAATTACAGGGGAATTACTTTTCAGAACGCGTTAGCTAAAGTTTTTCTTCAGTTCTCCTTGAACGCCTAAGTAAATGGCTAAATACTGTCGATGTGTTAACAGAGTTTCAGTCGGGGTTTCGAAAAGGATACTCCACAGTAGATAATATCTTCTGTCTGAATACCATTGCGCGAACCTATTTAGACAACGACAAAAAACTCTATGCCTTCTTCGTGGATTTTAAGGCAGCCTTTGATTCGATTGATGGAAGAACTCTAATGTATAAGCTGAGCAGTATCGGTATATCCTTCAAATTTATACAAACCTTGCAAAGTCTGTATGAAAGCAATGAAGCAGCAGTATGGGATGGAACAAAGCTATCCGAATGGTTTCCTACTGAGTCTGGAGTCAAGCAAGGATGCTTGCTGAGCCCTGTTCTATTTTCAATATTTCTAAACGATATAGTGGACTACCTTCCGAAAGGACTCGAAATAAACGGCCTGGAAATTAAAGCCTTGTTATATGCAGATGATATAGTGGTCTTCGCCGAAACTCCCAAAGATATGCAAGACAATATCAACGCTTTGGATGACTACTGCAAGGAGTGGGGCCTTAAAGTCAACTGTGAAAAATCAAAGATGCTTATTTTTAAGGAATATTGGAGAAGGCTTGCGTCTGCGGAAAAATGGCAAATGGGAGACATTGATTTGGAGGTGGTGAAATCATATAAATACCTAGGAGTCTGGATCTATCACAATGCCGAATTCAACTTTCACCTCGGAGAAAAACTAAAAGATGCTAAAGTAGCGATAAATAGTACTTGGAGAACGATACTTGGCAAAAAAGAGGTTCCTACCAGCACTAAGTACAAGCTGTTTAATGCCGCAGTGCGGGCAATAATGTGTTATGGTGCACAAGTATGGGGGATACGACGATACGAGGAAGTGGAAAGTCTTCAAAGGTACTTTCTTAAGAAAATTTTTCGTCTACCTCAATACACACCGAACAGGATGCTATATCTGGAGACCGGGTTATCGCTTCTTCATTTATATACAGTTAACCTGCATTTTAACTACATGCAAAAAGCTTTATCCATGGAGGAAAAAAGGGTACCTAGGATTTTGGCGGAGCACCTTTTAAAAGAGCGACTACAATGTTTTAGAGAGTGGGACAGTCTAGCCACGGATCACGGAGTTCGATTGAATCTTGAAGATAACGCAACATGGAAAACTTGGGCTAGGAATATTACGGTTAAAATGGATGCAGCATATAGGATGAAATTTGTTGAAGAATCCCGGAGAAGCTCAGAGCGTTTGATCTATAGGCAACTGCACTACGACCTGGGAGAGAATAACTATTTCTCCGACGAGTTTCCCATTGAAGGAATAAGAAGTATTTTCATGGCCAGAGGTGAAATATTAAACTTGAATTTTATTCCAAATGTCACGAGGAATGACACAAACTGCCCTCTGTGCAACTGGAAGGAGCAAGAAAATGTCATCCATTTCATTGGAGGTTGCCCTATTCTGCGGGAGCTCCGGCTCTCAGTTTTCGGAAAATGTACCCTTTTTCCGCACGAAATAGTAAATATCCTCAACGGCGCGGACTGGTCAAAGCTACAGAGTTATGTGATTAAAGCCTTAGCATATAGAAACAGAATCATAAAGGGATTATTTTAAAAAGGAAATTTAGTTTTTAGTTTTTTAGTATTAGTTATTTATAACATTTGTAAATCCTGCTAGCACTAATTCGCAAACCCAAAGCGCATGGCTGAACGATCTGGTATCTGGGGAAGACCCGGGAAGCCAGGTGTATTAAGCTACGTGTAGAGGGTGCGAGGCGGTGAGCGACAGACGGTTCTTTTAACCAAGTCGCCGAGTAACTAAACTTTTTTATTTTTAATTTTTTTTTTTTGTATACCATTCCTTAGATTTATATAAATTTAAGTTATTCTATTTTAAAAAAAAAAGAAAAAAAAAACTACTACTACTACTCCTACTGGAAGGTATTAAAATTTTCTAGGAAATTTTAAGGGGAAGGAAAAAACAATAAAAGAAAAAGGAAAAAAATCCAAACCCCCGCAACATTTGCGAATTCTCCAAATGCTGACGCATACGCTCCACATGCCTGCGTATGTTTGACTTGTTCTTGCCACAACGCTGACAACTGGCGGGCTCTGATTGTTCACTGAGCGTAGCCAGGTGGCCCAGTTCTAGGGCAGCCACAGGTGATTCGTCATCATCGCTGGAATGAGCACGACGATTCAAATAGCCATCGGAGCGTCGTCGGGTGACCCTTTTAGAGCGCAGAGGCGGCACTATGGGCCGAGGACGCTGCTCTAGGCAGGATTCGCCATCGCCCGCAGGTCGTTGGCTGAGAGTAACCTCCAGAATCTCCTCAGGCGGGGCCAGCACCTGCCACTGATCCAAATTGCTGCTATTTGTGTCCGTGTTGGCCTTACTCTCATCGGAGATGCCGCCAATGGCGCCCAGTTCCTCGAAACTGGACTGTGAGGACATATCGGCGGCCACTCCCAGAGCTGAGCTGGGCTCAGCCGGCAGGGGCACGGGCTTATCGGCCTTGAGCGAACTAAAAGTGGTCATAATTTCATCATCCGAGCATTCACAGTCCTGCTCTCTTGCTTCCTCCGTTGGCCTGGGGCTGGGCAACTCAACCTCTGCCTCCTGAGTGGAAGTGGCAGGACTTTGGCTGCTGCTTTGGCTGCTAACTGGCCCAGTGGCATGTACATGTACGGGCTGTTCTGGTGCTGGTGCTGCTGGTGATCTCTGGGCACTGGCATAAGTGGGTATTTCACGTGTGGATACACGTGGCTGTTCAAATATGTGCGAAGGAGCTGCTGTGGCTCCTGTGCCGGCATTATCCTGACGATTGTGCTCTCCGGGCGGCTTGGCTGTGGCCTTTGCATCGAAGGAGGCAAACGAATCACTTATATTGTCACTTAGCGTAGTGAAGAAAGTTTTGGCACGATTGTTTTAGGCTGTCTATGGGATGGGACTGGCCACGGCCAGGACTTTGGGGCGGTGCACCCGTATCCGCTTGAGCCACATGGCTGAGCACCAGACCCACCAGTTCCTCTTTCTCTGCAAAGTCATCAAAGTTAGATAAGTTGATGCAATTGTGTGCGGGATGACTCACCCAGGCAGCCTTCTGTGGAAATGTGTTTGGATTGCAAGTAAAATATAAGATCCTTGGGTTTTAGCTTCAGCAAGTCGGTACGCAGCAAAGGTCTCTGGGCAAATATGGCACAGCGCTGGCAACGACGCGAGGTTATGCAGTTGGCACAATAGTAACGCCTGCATTACAATCGGACTCTTAAGATTCTATACCTAGCAAAGCGATATAAGTATATACTTGCCTGCAATCGTAGCAGGCACGCTTCCGACGAAACACTGTGAACTCTACACCGCAGCTCTCGCAGGGCATGTTGTGGTGGTTGTGGTTGTTCTGCTGGATTCAATTTAAGCTTACCAGTTTGTCCTTCCCTTTTCCTACACCCACCACCACAACAACAACAACATTGCGTTTGCTTTTTCAATGTCAACTGCAACTTGGATGAATATGAATCACTGCCTGAGCTTTGATAACAACTGGAAATGGTCTAAAGGGGTGCCTGGTGGATAAAGATAGACTGCCTATAACCACGGGGATTGTAAATTCGGTTGAAATTATCAGCAGATTTATTTTAGGTTCGTTGGCGTGTGCCAGGGTTGCCCTTGCACCGATAACATTTCGATCACTTGAGCAGGGCTGCCGCCTCTCCGTGGACTAAGCGCTTAAGTTTGAATGAAGAAAACGTTGTTTGTGCCAAAGTCAAGTACTTGTTTACATTTTATTCAATCGTATTGCAGTTTAGCGTTGTCCATCATACATAAATCATGGAATTGTACTCGAGCACGCGCTTTTTTATAAAAAAACAAAGTTTGTATCAAGTTAAAATTACTTAAGCAGAATGTGTTCGCCGTGTCTAGTCCTTGGCCGGCACCTCAATGACGCGTGGCTTGTCAATGATGCGGGCGGTCTTGTTGCCCTTCTCAACAATGCCAATGATCCAGGCCTGGTAGCCCTCCTGTTTCTCAATATCCTTGCAGTAGGCGGCCGCCTGTTCGCGTGGCAAGCAGATGAGCAGTCCACCCGAGGTCTCAGCGGAATGGCCCTGCAGCAGCTGGAACATGTTGCCACAGGCCTTGGCCACGGCTGCCATTTTGGCTATAACAGGCAGATTGTGTATGACAAAGGACACATCCTTCTTCTGGTGAGCGGCCAGGGTCTGGGCATGGCCCAACAAACCGAAACCGGTAATGTCGGTGGCTCCATGGGCATTGTACTTGTGCATAAGGCGAGCGGCCACACGATTCAAACGCGACATGGAGTTCATGGCCCGATGATAGGCCTTGCGCACATCCTCCTCCGACACCACCAGTTTGATGCGATTCCAGCGTTCAGGCTGGTCGATCCACTGATGCGCATTGACAGCCACCTGGGTGCCCAGGGGTTTGGTCAGCACCAGAACATCACCCACCACAGCATTATCCGGCACTATATACTCATTGGGCTGGCAAATGGTTGAGGCCACTCCGCCTATGGTGCACCAGGGATTGACCACACTTTGACCGCCCGTCACAGTGGTGCCCGCCTCCAAGGCGGAGTCCTTAAAGCCACGCATTATCAACGGTATGACCACATCGCGCTCTTTCTCCGTCATCTTGGTGCTCACGGCCAGCAGCATCAGCATATTATCGCAATCGGTCACACCCATGGCATACAAATCGCTCAGAACATTGGCGCAGGCGATTTTCCCCATCATATAGGGATCATCCACAATGGGATAAAAGAAGTCGGTGGTTTGGACCAGGCACAGACCTCCATGTCTCAGCGGTATGACCGAGCAATCGAGGCCTATGCCAATTCTGGGTATGGCCACATTCAAAAACTGCGGCTCCTGATCCTGCGCCGAGTAGTCCTGCTGCAGCGCCGACACCAGCTTGGACAGCACATCCTGTGGCACCTTGCAGCCGCGTCCCTTCAAATCAGCAAAACGTGTTAGCCGAAAAGACGCATCCAAATCATGAGCCGTGGGATCGAAGGGACGACGCAGCTCGGAATCACCCCCGCCATGCAGCTCCAGGTGAGCGGAATTCAATACATCAGCAGCGTAGCTCATTTTAAGCTAGAGACGAGAGTGTGGGGGGGTAGAGTTTCGATTAGTTAAACTACTTTACGCACGCACAAAAACAAAAACCCACAATGCAGCCCGAATAACTCGCGTTCTCCCTTGTCACCAATACTAGAGCAGACAGACGTGTATGTATACAGAATTCGCGGACTGTGTGCGTAACAAGCGCTGTGATTGGTAAATCAACGGATGGCGGCTAAAACGGGCGAAGTCAGTATTTCTCCCTGTCTTCAAAGTGGCGGCGAAATGTGAACAAGACAAGAAAAGTGCGCGCTTGGGCAAATCGAAAATATGCAAATATACTTAATAAATATAGGCCATGGATTGAACTTACGTTTGCTTTTAATTAAATTCAGCAGGAAAATATGCGTAAAATGCCAAGAGGAAAATCAAATAAAATTACGAAGCTTCTTGTGTGGTTGTCAGGGCAGAGTTGATATGATGGTGGACAATCGATAGGTGGATGTTATCGGTAGAGCAAAGTGAACTGCCCACTCGTTGAGTGTCCGCCCTTGTCATTGTGAATGCTATATACAACGCTTCAGTTTGAAATCAGGCAAGGATAAGACGTCTTACTTAAATTTGTAGGTATTGATGATCTCTATAGATACTTCAAAACAGAGTCAGAGGTGCGAATGATTTCCAAAACTCATACAACTTTGCGAAAATCGAGAAAAATCTAAGCTCAAATGACCATTTTGGCAATCACACGACTGAAATCGGTCTACATATATAGTAGTAGTAGTAGTATTCCTTTTTATTTAAAATATTTTTTCACCTTCTTATTACATTTATAGTTATTATCTAAGGATATAAGCTAAAATTTTAAAAAGAAGTTTATCCTTATCGACTTGGTGTCTAACCGTCTGTCGATCACTGCTACCCAAATCCTTTGCTACGCAGTCTAATACACCTGACTTCCCAGGTCTTCCCCAGATATCAGATCGTTCAACTGCGTAGTTAGGAATCCAAGTAGCGGTGTTGCCGTTTTCAAAACTGTCCTTCAATAATTATAATAAATTATAATTTGTTTTCGGAATCTTAAATACTGACTTATAAAACTAAATAGTGCCGACCAGTTTTTGCCATTCAGATAATTTATTATCTCGTGCGGTTGTAGCTCAGCCTTGCCGAAATGAAGCAATCGGTGCTCCCTCAAAACGGGACAGACGCCGATGAAGTGTACACTAGTGGGCATAATTATTTTGACCAAAAATAATTCATAAATAAACCATTATATCTTTTAAACAAAAATCCTAAAATTTTAAAATTTATATCGGATAATGGTATAAAAGTAAGCTTTCAATAACACATAAGTAGTACACAATTTACTACAATTTAAGATAAAACTAAGTACTCAAACTTGACAAATAAAATTTTTAAAAAATAGCTCGTTTCTAGGACATAGAATCCAGGGGAAATGGACAAAAAGAGTCTTTTTTGCATTTTTATGTCCATTTTACAGTTAATCCATTAAAGATATGCAATTTCTAAAGCCAGATTCGGGTTCTGCGTGAAAAACGTGTCTAGAACCAATCATTGTTTTAGCATTTGAGGTCCTGTGCTGAGAATAAATCCATTTTGAAATCTTGTCAAAATACTTATGCCAACCCCCATTTGCACATTTTGATTTATATTTTCTAAGCTAAGCATCCGATTGTGTACTACTTATGTGTTATTGAAAGCTTACTTTTATACCATTATCTGATATAAATTTAAAAATTTAAGGATTTTTTGTTTAAAAGATATAATGGTTTATTTATGAATCATTTTTGGTCAAAATAATTATGCCCACTAGTGTACAATGTTCTCTTTTTCTCTCAAATTGCACAGTGAACATGTATTGTCGTTGCCAACCATATTAGGAACAAAGTTTAATTCGAGAATCTCTCCTCTAGCCTTGAAGATGGTGCGAATTTGATCTACTGTGAAAGTGTCTTTGAAATAGTTCCTTGCTCCCAGGTCATAATGCAACTCTTTAAAAATAAGCCGTTCGGAGCTTCTTTGAGATTGCTCAATCTACATATATACATTTCCAATATTTACCCGTCTATTACTGCCGTCCATTAAGTCTTCTTAATCTTTGCTCATATGAAAATTTGCAAATTCTCGTGATTCTCTTATAGTTGGATCCACAACTCGTATTTATCCATCTACTTTGAATCTTAGATCATAAGAAAAATTGGCAAATTTCGCAATATTTTCGAGTGTTCAACAGACGTCTATAATTTACCAACGCCTGCGCTTTCTTAAATATTTAAAGGAAATTTAGCTAATTTCGCGGTTCTTTTGACCATTAGTTACATAGCCTATGTTCAAGTCCAGATTATTCTTATCCGAATCCTTTCAGCCATTTGTGCGTAAAAGCGCTTTCATAAATACTCTTATAATAATTTTGCGAATTTCGCTAATTTTTTGACCATTTAAAAAAAACTTATGCTACATTTACACTACACTGAGTTTGCTATCGATATCGTCATCAACGCAATAACTCAGAATAGGTGTTTATACTGGCACAAAGTTGAGTTATTGCGTTAAGAGTCAAGGAAACAGCTGAGTTTTCTTTTGGTTGTGCGGATGGCAAGAAATTTAATAAATTAAAAAAAAATGAATACAACCAACTTATTTGTATTATTACTGATGGAGAAAAATTTTGCTAAGACGGTTGATTGCTCCCAAGAATTTTTTTACTAACATATTATTATTTTATCCTCGAACACTTTGGACCAAACGTGCCTAAAAGTTGTTCGAAAGCACCAGGCCAAGAGCTAACACCGGGCTGGAGAACATTTTACTCTTTTACGAACACTTTGAGCAGGCGCGCCCTACAGATAACACAGGAAAACCAGCAGATCGAAGACCAAAAACGTTTCCATATTGATTCAACAATTTCATGTGACACGAGCCCAGCTCCCAAGCGCGCTCCAACTATCGCAACGCAAAGGGCATAGTCGTTCACTCGGTATCACCCAGCTGATTGGTATCTATACATCAACTCATCGTTCTCCAGATCAGCAGCTCGCCGCTCCAAAAAAATCCAATGCCGAGGTGGCCAAAACTGTTTGTTCTATATACATGAGCGAGTTTTTTCTTGTTCCCCGAAATCCATCCATGTTTCCTCCCACAACTCCAGAAACGAGCATGCGGCATCAGGTGTCAACACAAATCTCCTCTCATCTAGAGCCATTAATAAAAGAATTTGGCAAAGTCTCACAGCTGTTTGGTTTTATTTTTGTTGTCCTAGTGCTGATAGTTGAAGACGATAAGCAAAAACGGCCAATAATATCGAGTATTTATCGAGTATTACGGCTACACGCAACTGCATCCAAACGAAACTCAACTTTTTGTCACCACTAGGCCCCTATACCATTTGCATGGGGAAAAAGCAGCTTGTTGCCCTAAACGCAGTAACTCAAAACGCAGTCCTAGTATAAACAGCCTATTTTATAGCCAAGTAATCAACTATCTGAGTGCCAAATTTCATCCGAATCCGCTAAGCTGTGATTGAGTAACAATCAGGCAAACAAATAAACTTTCACATTTATAATATTAGTAAGTTAATTATAATTGTTGCCTTTATTTTCCTAATTTGCTCATTTTATTTTATTTATCTCATTAATTTATACGTGCAAGATGGCCAATTTCTCCCACTGTGCAGCGACTGCGAGTCACGGTGACTGGAACTCAAGAAAGACAAAGAAGAAACCTGTTGGAATTGCTAACCATTAAAAAGTAAAAGTGAAAAAAACATAAATATTTGATTTTGTTTGTCCATGTTTTTCCACAATTTTCTTATTTTTATTCATTACATTCTCCATCCTTTGCATTGAAACATTGAATGACAACAAAAGACTTAAGCAGCAAACTTGGCCAAATGACCATGCTGACGACAACGACATCATCCAATCCATAATAATTATGAGTCAGCCCAACCTCCGCCTACTCATACTGCTGCTCCAGCTTGGATCAGTGGTGATCACCAGTGGCGAATATGTCTATGGCGAACCCAAATATCTGTGCCCCAAAAAGTAAGTAAAATTAGCAAATCCTTAAATCCCAGCTCTTATGTTTCTTTCCGCTTAGAGCGCAGGTCTTGTTTCCCTGTGTATGTCTCAAGGGCAGCGATGTGGGTCTCTTTGTGCGTTGTGAGAATGCCAATTTGGCCACTCTTTCAGTGGCTCTACAAAATCTAGCTGCCTTGGAGATGCCTGTGGAGCAGTTGACCATATATAAAGGACATTTTGGTGAGCTAGCTTTCTCTTTTAGGTAAACACTGCCTCTCTTACCATATCTTATATTGCAGCTCGTCTGTATGGTCCCTTGTTTGCCCATATCAAAGCCCGTTTGCTTACCATTGAGGATACACCGCTGACCACCATTGAGGATTATGTGTTTTATGGTCTAAACAATACCCTGGAACAGTTACACTTACTTCAAACCAATCTAAGTCAAGTGGGCCAGCTGGGTTTTGGTGTAAGTGTGTCTCATCGTAGGCAAAGGTCATGTTTCATTTGCTCTCCAGATTCTAGGTAAAACCTCCCAGCTGGTAATAGATGGTCATGGCTTTGAGCAGCTGCCCAAAGATTTGTTTGCGGGTCAAGAAATCACCAATAAACTGGAGATCTTACGTTTAATCCATGGTCCTCTTAAAGACTTGCCCATTGAAACATTTCAACCTTTGAAAAAGTTAAAAACCCTGGACCTGCAGGGCAATCAATTGAATCAACTGAAACGCAATCAATTCAAAAATCTACGTGAGCTGGAAGTCTTGGATATCAGTCACAATCAGATCCAGAAACTGGAGTCCCAACACATAGCCGATCTTACCAAAATGGGCTGGTTTAATGCCTCGCATAATGCTTTGACGGAGCTGAGTCGTGGCACTTTTGCTCGGAACTCGGTGTTAAAAGTGCTTCACTTAGCTCACAATCAAATAGCACGCTTGGATGCGAATAGTTTTCGTGGAATGCGTTTCCTCAGACGTCTCTTTCTGAGTGATAATGTGATAACAGAGATTGGACGTGGCACATTTGGCTCGGTGGCGCGCATAGGAACCATAGACTTGGCCAGGAATCAGCTAAGCAAGATTGAGTATCAAATGTTTACACAAATGAACTATGTGGAGGTGGGTGCATAAAGTGGCTTTTCTAGCGAACGGTGACTAATAATGTTTTGAATAAATTCCAGCTCTTGGACTTGGCGGAGAATAATATAACCAAAATAGAGAAGAACTCGTTTAAGGACATCTACCAGGCGGTTATTAATGTGTCGCACAATGCCTTGGAATTGATTGAAACGGCTGCGTTTGAGAATTGTGTGAATATTACGGTGCTGGATTTGTCCCATAATCGATTGACCAACTTTTCGAAACGCAGTTTCGATGAGACCACCTTTGCTCACATATTTCAGCTGAGCTTCAATGGTTTGACCAACTTGGCACAGGTATGGTTTATGTTTATGGCTGAGAGATAGAAATTATAAAAGCTTACTTTGGTTCATTTACACAGATACCCATACAAAACATGTCTGGTTTAACAGTTCTGAATGCCTCACACAATGTCATCACGGAAATACCAAGGAACTGTTTCCCCAAACTGTATGAGTTGCATACCATTGATGTCTCACACAATCACATCTCCAGCATCTTTAATGGTGTTTTCCAAACACTCTTCTCACTGCGCTCCATCGATCTGAGTCATAATCATATGGAGGAGATTAAATCTTCTACATTTGGCACTTTACCCACTCTGCTGGAAATGGACTTGAGTCACAATCGTTTGTTTAACATTGTAAGAGGATCTCTGGCAAAATTGACAAGCCTAAGGCAATTGTATTTGGATCACAATCGTGTGGAGAAGCTGTTTCAATTGCCCATCTCATTGAATCAGCTGCATATGAGTCACAATAATATCTCCAATATACCCGCTGGAACTTGGCCTGTGATGAACTCGTTAATCTATTTGGATTTAAGTCACAATTATTTGGCAGATAATTTAAATTCGCAGAGTTTCACGGGTTTGCTGGTGGTGCAACGTCTGCTCTTGCAGAATAATGGCATTACACAGCCACCCTTGGAGGCCATAGCGGTGATGTCTACTTTGCAATATCTGTACTTGGAGCACAATAATATAAGCAATCTGGAACGCAGTGCATTTGGCAAGTTGCCAGTGCTATTTGAACTCAATTTGCATGGCAATCAGGTGAAGGACATAAGGTGAGTGAATGTTATTATTGTGAAGAGTTTTATTATATGTTTCATAAACAGGCCGGAGAAAGCATTTGTAGGCTTAAATTAGGAATGCAAACAGCTTGATATGAAGAACTTTTTCGGTATAGTACTTCATAGCGTAATTTTTTGAGCTAATGGAATAACTTACGCTAAAAGGGTAGATTTACCATCGGTATGCTATCGATGTGCCAAATGTCACCAATATAAACAGCTGATTGCCTTATAGTCATTTCTAAGAAAGCAGGTGCTAGACAACACAGAGAAAAATTGAATCCCCCTTTATAGACTAGAATAAAAAAACTGATAACGTGCTTGGATTTATAAAATATATCTCCAACCCAGGGAACGTCAAGGCTAAAATGACCAAAAGGAGAAATGGTTGCCATAAGCCACTTTGGGTAATAGTTTGTGGGGGTCAGTTTTGACTTGCAAAGAGAATATTGCAATGATGCCCAGTAAAACAGAGGAAAACCGGTCCAAAGAAGAAAAAAAACATTAAACAGGCAAACAAAAGAACAGCCACCACCAAAAAGTGCTCGTATATAAAAGAATACAAGCCCGCTGCAGTCAATCTATTTTCACTTTTCATTAATATATCATAATTCAGAATATGAGAAAAAAGGGCCCTTTTTTATTTAATAAAGAATAACTACTTTCAAACACGAATTTTAAACTTTTAAATGGGTGGCTCAAAACCCCCACAAATTTTCGAAATGTCAAAAAATCACTTTTTTTCAATATGAAATGAAAAATCCCCAAAAATTCGTTTTTTAAAACTAATGATGAGGAAAGTTACATGCATCTTCTAACTAAAATACAAAATTTACAGAACGAAAAAATATTGATTTTTGGCGAAGTTATGTTCAAAAAACAAAACTATGATCACAACCCCCACTCTCCCTATGTAAATCAGCAAGCGCACTCTTTCAAAAGAAGAAAATTAACGGGGAGTAGAAATCCAGATCCCACCCAGATCCAACCAAGCTAGATCCCATTTAGATCCCAACCTGATCCCACTTAGATCCTACGCTGATCCCACGTAGATACCGCCCAGATCCTTCCCAGATCCCACCCAGATCTCAGCTCAGATCCCTTCCAGATCCCACCCAGAACCGAGAGCCCACCCAGATCCCACCCAGGGCCCACCCAGATCCCACACAGATCCCACCCAGATCCCACCAAGATCCCACCCCAAGATACCCGAGATCCCACCAGATCCACCAACCCTCAGATCCCACAGGTCCCGACCAGATCCCACCCAGATCACTTCCAGATCCACCAGATCCCACCCAGATCCATCCAGATCCCATCCAGATCCCTACCTAGATCCTCCCATCACCAGATCCCACCCAGATCCCACCCAGATCCCACCCAGATCCCACCCAGATCCCACCCACCCAGATCCCCCCCAGATCCCACCAGATCCCAGTTCCAAGATCCCACCCAAATCCCCACAATTACCACCAGATCCCACCCAGATCTTTCCCAGAACCCATCCAGTTGCCCCCTTTCATCTTCCTACCTCGTCACTTCCCCCATCTGCCAATCCTCTTACTGGAAACTCCACAAAACAACAACACAAAATATGAATGACGTCTGCGTCACGTGACGCTGAAATCAAATTTTACTCCTACTAAAATCGTTCGTACCGAAATTAAAGATGTTTCACATCAAAAATCTTATCTGAATACGCAAAGGTTTTACCAACTTTTTTTCTGCATTTTTTATTTTTTGACAAAGGCTGAAAAATAAATTGTTTTAGTTTTGTAGTTTAGTGTAACAAAAAAAAATTTTTAAAATTTATTTCATACATCGAGTATCTCGGTTCGAAAAAGTGGTTTGAGATAAAGCGTTAAAGTTGAGTAATTTGTAATTTGTTTATGAAACATTGTCGACAAATATCTTCTAAAGAACAAAACTTTTTAGGCTATTTCCACTGAGCAACATGTCTAACATCTTGAAGCAAAATGTTTATCATATTTTTCCTCATTAAATTAAGTAGTGGCAGAAAAACTTGTCATGCATTATTAAATATTTTTTATTTTTATATTAAGGTGGCAGGAAAAGAATTGAAAACGCCTTGCACAGAAGCTAGCGTAAGAACCATATTGATGACATGTGACAAAATCATGACAGTGATTAAAGAGGTGCTCGCCCCATTTCGGACATGATGCAGATCTTTCCACCTTTAACACAGGGATCCAATTGACATTCATTCTTAAATTCGAGCAGCAAATCCATCGACAATACCAAAGCCCATGTACCAAAACGCCCGACATCTGATGCCGATTAAATTAGCAAGAAAGATACTGGAGCATTAGAATTTGCCAAATATGTTGCCAGACACCCAAATAGTTTTCCTTCGGGTTAAGGAACAAGCATATCTGCCTTTTAATCAACACAATCGGGGGTGCCACAGCAATCTTTAGAGATTTTGCCGACGGTTGGTTTGTAAATCTGTCGAAAAATTCGTCGGTGCCACAGAACTTCGAAAGATTTCAATTTCTTTTTAGAAATTTTTTTAAAACACCAGGTTTTCAATTTTAGTTTCAATCCAAAGAACAGGGCTGAATCTCTCGCGCAAGAATTTCCCCCTTTTTAGTTATGGGTTAATTTGATGTTTAACTGAAATGTTTTGATTGTGTTATATGTTTTATGATGCACTTTTAAATCATAATTCAAATTTAAGTCATATTCTCCATAAATATAATGCAAAAATTTAAAATTTTTTGGCGCCAAACATGAGGTATGACTTGCAGCCCTTAATCCTTTGTTTGAGGGGATTGGCGCCACCATCGACACAGGGCGCTAGTGCGAAAAGAGCTTTGCTAATCGAAACCAAACACGGGATTGGAAACCAACCAATAGAAATTTCTGTGTCACCAAGAATTGGAATTCGGTTGGAATTTGGTTGGAAGAGGTTTCTGTGGACCCTGAATGCGATTTTTTAGAGTGATATTGTTGAGCAAACGTTAAATTAATTTCATGCCAATTTATTTTTTCTCAATATAATTTTCGTGTAATTTTTAATACAACTCATTTTTGGGAAAATTGTCTAATTGGGATGTTAGATGTGGCCATGTAAATTTCCATTTCACATCAACAAATTCCAAGCGTTCCTCTAAATGTAAAAATCTTAAAAAACCGGTGAACATGGAGAATACCCCCTTTAATCAGGATACCCAAAGCCCACGCGCATGCCATTGGGATAGTCGCGCGTATAGCCCTCACGCATAGCTTATGGCTGAGCGTAGTACAACAACAACTTCATATTTGTTCTCTCTTCTCTTTTTCTCATATGAATATTGAAAATACGAACCCATTAAAAAAATGATTTTGCATTGTCTTCAATGTAGGTTCTGTTGATAGGGGTCGAATGATTTCGAGTGTATCAGACCCCCACGAGCTTTTTTTTTCGATGTCTTGAGGTTGTTGTTGCTTAGAAATATTTTCTTTATTTCTATTGGTGTCTACGCGGCCGTAAGTCAGCTCTGGGCACCTCTGATTTAAACCATAATTGGTAAAATTTTCATCGAAAAATATTTAAAATGCAGCCATTGGGGATGGGATACAATAGATACCGTCAAAATAGAGGCTAAACAGAAAAAAAAGATCTAATAAAATTTGGAATGGATAGTTTTATCTTACTCTCCTTCTGATATTATAATATAATTATTTATATCCCTTGGACGATTTCAGCTCCATTGAATGAAAAATCTAGGACCAATTTAACATTAAATGGATAAAGTTAATATTTTTACAATATTAAAACTCTCTAGTCCAAATGAATACCAAAATCATTTAATGATTCTGTGTATATTTATCTTTTTTATTCAGTTTATTTTCCTAGGAATACTAAGTAAAGGTTTAAGTGGCTAAAAGAGCAGCTTATATCTATAAGAATTTCAAAAAATATAAAAGCAATTTTGTATATATGTTCTTTTTCTTCAACTCCTTCTAGCAAACGCGCCTTTGAGGGACTTTTGCAATTGCTTACCCTAAATCTTTCGTCGAATGGACTACAGCAGCTACAAAATGACATTTTTTTGGGTTTGCCTTCGCTGCGTTCACTGGATTTGTCCCACAACTCGCTCTCGAAATTGGATAACAAAACGCATGGCGTTCTCGATGATTTACTTAGTTTGGAAACTCTGAATTTGAGTCACAATCGCATTAGTTTCGTCACCAAGAAAACCTTTCCCTCGCATCAGTATATTCCTTATAATCTGAAGTATCTCGATTTGAGTTTCAATCAAATGCCAGTTTTGACCTATGATTTGACCTTTGGCACCAAGAAACTGCTGCAGCTTAATGTATCCCATAATCAAATCAACGAGTTGCGTCGTGGTGTCCTGTCCAACTTTAGTTCACTTCAAGTTTTGGATATGTCACACAATGAGCTGGGCAATTTGATGTCGGAGGAGCACATCTTTGATTTGCCCAAGAATCTTAGCCGTCTGGATGTGTCGCATAACAAAATCTATCATTTGCCCTTTGCTCAGCTGGTGAAGATTAATTCTTTGAGTTATGTGGATCTTAGGCATAATGCTTTGGAGGATGTGCCCATCTCTTTGATAGGGAAACTGCGAAATGGCAGTCAGGTGCTAATGTCGCAGAATCCCTTACATTGTGGCTGCAATGTCAGACCCTTGAAGCATTACATGCTGCAGCAAACTGTGCCAAGTGAGGATTTGACGCAAATTATATGCCTAACACCCAAAGTGGCTGAGAATAATTCGCTGTGGAGACTGGAGGATGAGTATCTCAATTGTGCCGAGGACGAGAGGGAGTTGTATAAGGGCACAGACTATGAGCAGCTTACAGATGTGCGCTTCCGGCAGGTGCAAACGTGAGTGTTTCCTTTTCTTATAATACATTTTACTAATTCTATCTTTTTCACTAGCAATTCGGCCGGCAACCTGACCTTAAGCTGGTTTGTCTCTGCCGCAGCCGATGTGGCCGACTTCCAGGTGTACATCCGATCCCCCAGCAATGAGCTACTCTATCAGGCTGATTATGCCTATAACCAAAGGACTGCCCATATACCCATAGCCGAATTGCTTACACAGGGCGAGCAGAAATTGGCCCAAGCAGAAATCTGCATAGTTTCGCGCGACAGTGAGGGTCAGACACGTCGCTGGTTTGCGGGACAATGCCAACCATTGCCCTCGCTTAAGCTGCGTAAAACCTTTTTCTTTGGCAACTTTAATGTGAGAAGCGGAGCAGCGATAATAATTCCAAACCAAATGTACCTGTTTTTAGCTATAATGTTAATGCCAATTGTGTTCCATTAAATGCCAGTGCCCACTGTGCTGTATGCCCTGCGCACATGTTGTTTACTTGGACACGCGGTCACCCCAGCTGATGCTGCTAATACTTTCATTCACAGCGGAGGCTGCGCTCGGCTTCGGCTGCTGTTTCGTCATGACAAGTGGGAGCGCAAGGACTTTTCTGGTGAGCATTCACAAAAACATACACATATACATCAGAGAGCAGCTTAACAATGGCACTCGTCGCTGGTACACTGCTGTCCCCAAATATTGGGCCAGCTTAATGTAAAGAAATGTGAGCGCTTATTGTAGCATACTTTTATGGGTTAATATTAATATTAACAAACTTGTTTGCAAAATTTGTGGGAAAATTAAATTGGCCACATGGCTTATTTATTTAATCCTAAAAGTATGCTTTATGCAATATGTAAATAAAAATACATTTTCTTTATAAGAATTTATATTTTAAAGGCATTTTAAATTATAAATAAACGAAGGTATACAAAATTATTATTTAATTTATAATTTATAGTTTTTGTAAACATAGTTTAAAATGGTTTACAACAAGGTTTAGGCTACAAGGTCCAGTATATTGAAGTTTGGTGGGGATTCTAGATGATTTTCGTCTGCTGAAGGCGGAACTATGCGATCGATTCAATTGATTTTTAGTATTTAAAGCTCTCTGTGGGGAACCTATACTTTTGATTTGCCTTTTTTTGTTATTTAAAACAAACTATCCCAAAGAATATGTGCAATTTGTGTTTTTTGTCTTTTAGGTGAAATAGCGTCCACATAAAGAGCAATTACAGTGACAAAATATTGAACATGTGTGCAAGCAATATTATTAACACAACATTCAAGTGAATTTCAAGTGATAAATTTTTATTTAGCCCAAAAATGCCCCTTAAAAAAGAACTTTCCTTAAACAGCAGATAAAAATCAAAACCACATGCATGCAGTTAATTTAAAAAGTGGTGTAAACGGAGTTTATCGAACAGCCGTCGTAACACAGTAAACTAACTTTATGAATAGTCCTCAAAAGTATTGCCAAAATCATCGATTCCCAAGGTGGATGAGAGCACCCAGCAACACATAAGGACTCTGGCAGCCAATAAATTGATGAACTGCGCTCAAATTAAGTCGGAGCTAAGTCTGCAATATGTCAACGACTCATGCAGCACATTTGCCGAACGGAGTTGCATCTTCAGATACAGCCCAAGGTACCTAAACCGCGCCACAAGCAACATAAAAAGAATGCGCAAATGGCCATTTTTAAGTTTTGGTAAGGAAATAGAATCCTTCTTTTAAGTGATAAAAATAGTTTAACCTAGACGGCCCAGATGGATTTATAGACATATGCGACATCCCCGACCTGCTACAAGCGCAGCCATGAGTCTCTCATTGTTTAGGCTTTCTATAGTGCTAAAGGCAAGTTGTAAATTCGATTTGGGCCTGGCCGTATCATGCGAATGTGTGTAGAGATTCTGGAAAGTAAGCTTATCAAAATCACGGAAAAGTTCCCTAGTGACAATTGGATTTTTCAGCAAGAAAGCTTCCATACACGTTGCCCGCCGACAAAGGCGCTATTTCAGGTCCCACAATATTCCGCTGTTACAGTAGCCGGCAATAAGTTCGGATCTAAATACAATTGAGAATCTGTAGAGGCACAATTTCTGCCACAAAGTTCGGCGCTGTGAAGGAGTCCGACACTTTGATGCAGCTTTTAAAAGCAATTGTGAAGGTGTGGGAATATATATATTTAAGTATTTTACAGAACTTGGCTAATTCAATGCCCCGGCGGTTGCCGTTACTGAAAACGATAAATGGCAACCCAATTTTATATTAATGATATCACTAGACTACATTTAGAGTTAAGTTTCCATTTAAAATAAAACGAGAGCGTAAGTTAAAGTCGCTCAACCGACTTCGTATACTTAGCCAAAAATTTTTAACCACTTTGCGTTCCTTAGTGTGACTATCGAAATGTATCAAAAGTTTAGGGAGGGCCGGTTAGTAACGCAATTTTTAGTTTGTGCCCATAACTTGAGAATCGTTCATCCGATCTTGACCAATACTTTGGCAAATTGATACAGTGTCTAATATTAATATCGCTGAAGGTACGACATCGTCTACCTTTAAAACTTCTCACAAAAACAACTTTTTTTCCTGGGCAAGCTATGAAACAAAGTGATCTGCGGTGCAGTATCCACATAAGCATGTGTCCCGTACATGTGCAAACCTCGTAGTTTACCATCTCTGAGATCTAGTGTGGTACATACAGACGGACGGACAGACAGACAGACGGACAAAGCTCAATCGACTCAGCTGTTGACGCTGATCAAGAATATATCTACTTTATAGGGTCGGAAATGAATACTTCTGCCTGTTACATACATCTGGGCAGAATTTAGTATACCCTTTTATGCGCCACAGAGTAACATCAAAATACCACACATTTAAGATTTTCCACATATAGCAATTTTCTAAGAAATTATATTTAATTATTTTTGGTTTGTTGGTTAATTGTTTTAAATAAAATATGCGTATGTATTTTTTAATTTTAGATATCAAATAC
>JAEIFU010002861.1:0-36613 GCA_018904235.1 Lordiphosa stackelbergi
GGGGATTGGATGAACTAAAAAATAGGTGGCTAGGTGGAATCTAAACAAACAACAAACAGTGTGGTGAGTGGCACAAAATATCAAAAACAAACAAACGATGTGCTGATTATTAGAGATGAGCCAGCGGTAAGACACAGTCACGGAAAAATTTAACGGATAGAAATTCTAGAAATCCAAGTTCCAGATGCATTAAGGTACCAAAATATAAAAGAGACAAAAATGTGTGCGTTCAAGTGAAACTTGATGTCTGAAATGACATAGACCTTGTTTAAAATCTGCTTTTTAATTTAATTTGAAATTGTTGATGTTTGATTCATTGGCATAATAAATTCTTTAGTAGATCATAAAAATATTGCCAGATATGAATTTGGAGCACACAAAATCATATGAAACAATACCCATTAGATTTCTTTTTAAGTTTTACCACCAACCTCCACCATAAGTCAGCCCCCTCTCACCCGTTTAAAAAAATATTATTTTGACCAGAAACAATTCCCCTTTTAATTTTACCACCACCCCAACCAGACCCCCCCCCATATTTTTTTGCCCATTATTTTTTTTTACCACCCTGTAGCCCCCCCAGTGGCGGATCTAGGAATTGGCTAAGGGGGGGGGCTAAGGGCACTCAAGATTGTTCGGATCTCATTGTGCTTTTCATAAAAGATAGATATTAGGACTAGGATATTATATAAAAAGATTTTGTGAGATGAACATCACAGTGCGTCACCGGATTTCACAAACGTACTTCAACATACAAAACATAGAAAGGCTCTGTCGGAATGAGAATGGCGAATTGCCACATTACGACCCTAAATCCAGATTTCACAAGCGGCTTCCGTAAACTCAGAATGTATACATAACATTTTCACTGGTTCACTGGTCTTTTTGCTTATAACTTGAGAACCGCTCATCCGATCTCTATCATTTCTTCGACAAATCGATACATAACGCTAATTTGTATCGTATTCGTATGTGATTTGTATTTTAATCAACCGGCTGTTGATTCTGATCAAGAATATATATACATTATAGGTTCTCCCTGTTACATACAAACTTAATATACTCTGTGTACACTCAGAGAAAAAACCAAGCCGATCGCGCTTGATATCAAGCAGTTTTGATATCAAAAGCACGGTAAGACGGAATATTCTTGGATCCAAGCCGAAAATACTGAAATCAAGCACGAATGTCTTCTCCTATGCAAGCAGATTTCGTCCTTAAAAATCAAGTAGAAAAAATCTAAATTAAAGCCGATTTCTGTCTCGCCGATTCGTGCTAGATTTCTCTGGGTGTACCTTTGGCAAAGAGTATAAAAAGGTTTCGGCCAATAAAAATGCATTGAGCGAAACCGAGATTCGTTTCGGTTTTATTCCCTAGTTTGGAGGAAAAAATTAGAAAAAGGAAAAGCGCCGCAGGCAATTTTTTTTTTAATCGCGCGTGAAAATGAATTTATAAGTGAGTATCCACAAACTGATCAAACAATAAACATTGAAAAACTTTGCAAGATGTCTAGGGCATATTTTAAAATTTTACCTTCAAGTATAACATAATTTCAAATCAAAAAAACGTCGTACACGTCACTTAGATCATATTTGTACATTAATTCTGTTAGCTTTATGAATTTGGAAATGCTACTGTATTTAAGCTTTGTGGTTAAGTTGTAATTTTTTTTTATTTTTTGACATTTGACAAAAAGAATTTACACATTACCTGCAAATTTAAAAACTTAATTAAAAAGAAACCCATGGTTGACCGCCTCGACTTTGCTGTATAATAATTCTTTATAATTCGCGGCCCATCGATGACATTTTTTCCAAAATTGTTGTTCAGAATGGGGGTGATGAATTTCTGATTTTTTTTTTCATTTTTATTTTTTGTTATCGGTAATAGTCTAGTATTCCGGCCTACTATCAGAAAATTTAAAAAAAATAGTCTTTCGATAGAACGCGAATTGTATAGAATTTTCATTAAAAAAATTTTGGATTTCATCTATTGTTTCTTTTTAAAAGAATTTAAAAAAATGTAGGTTTTGTATAATACAAAAGTACATACAAGCTTTCGTCAAATGTCAGATAAATATATTGAAACGACTTACTCCAAGAACATAAGGTTATTAGTTGCCTAATATAAGTCACCCTTAGCTCAAAAAATTCCTTTACTGGACCGCGAACAATCAAGAATTAAGATGCAATAAAGTTTTTGCGATCAGCCATGGTTTCTTTTTTAATCTTTATCTTTAAATCAAAATTTAAAAATTTTAATTCGAGCTCAAATGCTTTTTATCGTCTAAAAAAAATGTTTGAAGTGCGGGGCAGATTAAGTGGTCATAACAAGTATGATTCATAAAATAATATCTGGTTAAAAATGGTTTTTCAAAAACTCACACCCACACAAATCATAAAAATGATCTCGCTGGATGTAAAGAGCGAACTGCCACGTTCGACCGCAAAAAGAGCAATATTTCAAAAAAATTTTACATGTGTGTGCTTTAACGACCTTTATGATAATCAAACCATCAATAGTACCCTGGCTCTAGGTCTTGTTATGTTTGCACATAACTTTAAAAAACAGAAACACAACACACCACAAAAGAGGCTAGGTGGTCATACAGCTGTTTCATTGGTACCTCTACCAAATCTTCAGTGACCTGTGCCTACATGTACTGGCCCCAACGACTCTTACTCCATGACGGAGCTGCAATAATCGTTTGGGAATTCCTAAACGACTTGACAGCAAAAATTTTACAAATTCCGTTTCCACAATTTTTGTCAAGTATTTCCAAAATTTTTCAACTAATGTTGTCAAGGAAAAATAATTTTGAAGCAAAGTATGGGAAAAAAAGCGCCGCAGTCCAAAAATTGTTTTTAAACGACAGATTTTAAAAGTATTTATACACAATCCGCTAAAACAATACACATTTTTATAAAACTTTGGCTTATATTTTAATAAAATTATGCCAAATTTGATCAACTTATTTACGTAGGAAACAATAATTTGTGAGTTTAGCTGCCTCTAGGTCGGAAAAAGTTGCGCTTGTTCACAACTGTAAACAACTTATACATTACACATCAAAAAGAGCTGGTTGCCTATACGGTACCGTTTCATCCTCCCTAGGAAACAATAGTTTTAGATTTCAGTCATGCAAAATCTGCGATGATGGCTATTTTGCCAAGCTTTCGTCAAAATTTGGGCAAATTATTTGCCTGTGAGACCTAAGCTAGGAAAATGGGAATGGAATTCAATTTTGTTGTTAAAGCCCCGTACGCAGAAAGACAGAAATTTCCTCTCGTCACAGTATTTTACTGCGACGTCTGTCATTCTGCGTACTATGCTTAAGTCATCACAAAATTGTTACTTTTATTATTTATTTGACATTTATTATTTATTTGAAATTTTTAACAAGTTTCTGAGAGAAGGTAGGAATTAGTATTCCTTACTGTAACCTTATCTTATTTATTAATATTATTTATAAAAAATGCTTTGTTCATCTTCAATTTTGTTCCCTTCTTTTCTTTTTTTATATTACTATGGGGAGGGATTGTTTTTAATAACCCCTCTCTGCCTCTACTAGCTTAAAGAGTCTACTAAGGACTCCAGGAAATTCCAGCATAGACGGCAGTAAAAACATGCAAGAGATCAGGAACTTCGTTTTTTTTTTTCAATTTTTATGATGCCTCGCTGTCTCATTCTTAAACTTTACTAATGCTCCTATAATGTTAAGTAGCAACTCAGCGAGTCTGTACACTCATTCATGTTTTTCGTGCATACAATCGTTCTCATCAATCGACAACTGTTCGCTTAGTGACGCAAGGTGAAGAGAAGATAGGAATCGATTAGAATGAATCTTCGCGCAAAAATAGTTATTATAGTAATATTTCAACCCATATTCCCACGTTCTTCGTTTGTAGATACTTTTCACTGCTGATGCCTTTTTGAAACAATCTAAATATTTGCATCTTTTTTCTGAAATTCTTGATTACTTGAAATATTTTGCTCTTTGCATGTATTGGGTGAATTAGGACATTTGGGCTCTGAGGGGGGCTTCAGCCCCTATATATGAATTTGGATTACCCATAAACCTATAAATCACAACACCATTTGATTTTTTTTCCTTTTAAAATTGAAATAAAATTTTGCTTACTTTTAAAATTTTTATCCAAACAGGCCTTGACTTTACATTCGCCCCCTTGCTATACCAAACTGTCTCCCAATTATTCACTCGAGTTTGGAATTCCATTTGATTAATACATTACCTACACGTCTAAAGAAAAAGAAAAAAAAAAAGAAAAGTATCTAAAATGTCTGAAATTTCGAAATCTTCCACATTCACACAGCCTCGCCAGCAATGCAAATTGATATTCGCTGGCTGTTGTCTACTCACGGACGACCAATTGGCAGAGAAATATCGTCTTGATCAACTTTCGGATGAGGAACTGGCCTCTGTGGGCCTGGAGCGTCAATCTCTAATCGATGATTATCGTCACCTGCATGAGATGACGGAGCTAAAGGCGCAACCGGTCCTGCTTCAGCCAAAGCGCTCCTCATTGCTGCCAATTAGGCGCCCACGGAAAGTAATTAAACCCAAGCGCAAATTTGTTTTCAACCTGTTAAATCAATTGGCCCACATTGATTTCGATATGGCAGCCTTTAGTGGTTTCCTGGAGCGCAATTTTGAAATCTATCCGGACTTTACATCGGATCCCGCCATGATGGCGTTGCCGGTCAAAGAACGGGAAAAGATACGTTTTTTGAACCACTGTGATCATTTGGATAGAATGTATATGAAAGGTGAAGGCACTGAGGCTATGGAGATAGTGGTGGATGCTCTGATTCGTTTCAGCAAACAGAAAATCCCAAGGCAGAGCAGACGTGATAATGGCCACAGCCGCATACCACGTCCAATTTAATGCAAATTCTTCACACGCACAATCGAGGGCTGTCAGACTGCCTATTTATATTCCCTGCTCCGCCAGTCTGGCAGCGCCGTCGATTACCCTCGCAGGGTTGCCAGATCAATTCTCTCTTCAATCTGAGATTGTTCAGGCATTCATACACACTCAGGGCACACTATTTAAATTGGTTATTGTTAATTAATGGACCCACCACCACAACCCACTACTGCCACCAGTCCGGATCAGGACATGGCGGACATACATTATTTACTACATCTGGAGGCCCTCAAGCATTACACAGACGACATGAAACATATACAGCATCAGGTGCAGGAGCAGGCCCGCCTTTGGGCAGACGCCAAATGGGACTATCTAGATGCTTACACACGCTACAGCCGACTGCTCAAGGAGGTGGGGATTTGCCAAACAATACCAAAAATTGATGACACTGCAGTTGCTGAAACCCGTAAACAGATCGGCGACCTACACACCACCATAGCCAATGACCAGCGTCCAGTCCCGCTGAATGTACCAGCTCTGAACGAACACACCAACCAGCTGGTGACGCGTCATCAGCCGCGCCTCAACTTGACGCTGGAGCAGCAGGATTTTGCCCAGAACCATGAGAATCTCAAGGCACTCGCCAGCACGCTGGATAAGATGGAGGCGGCCATAGAGGTGACCGTTACACAGGCCATGAAACAAATGGTGCTTGAACTAGGGCATTAACACAAGTGTTTAATTTTAGATTTATTGTACTCAAAATAATATACATCATCATCTGCAGCAACGCAGCATAAGTCAAATCTTTCGGGGGCGGGATTTGGGAGCATTCTAAAAACAAAACAGAAGTGATTAGTAGGCGACAGTCTAGGGTTAGGCTTGCATTTTGGTTTACCACTTGGATCGTTTGGTCCAATCCTTGGGTGTCCAGTGCAGACACTTGGAATCGATGCGGATCTTACGCTTCTCCATGGCACGACGATGCTGCTCAATGGTCTCACGATTGATGCACACAATATACTGGCCCTTGTAGTAGTTGATGAGGTTCAAGTTCTGCAGGGTTGAGATCACATCCTCCTTTTTGATCGAAGTGCACTCGCAGATGTCGCTGTCAAAGAGAGCGAGAGAGAAATAGAAGAATGAGTTTTAAATTGACAAAAAATAAACGAAAAGGCCAAGCTAACTTCGTCAGTGCCAAAAGATTTTAAAATCTAAAACCCATTTTCCAGCAGTCAGTCTGATTTGGACAAAATTTTGCGAATCTTTTTGAAAACATTTCAAATTAACAATCGCCAAGTTAAAGAACGATAAAATTGAAAACAAAATAGGAACATGGCAGATAGTCATCCCATTTTGACCAAAATTTGCAAATCTGTGTGAAAGCATTTAATATTAATAACACAGTTCAACAAATATTCGGTCCCCGCGGGCCGTGGATGAGATTGATACACACACCAAAGTGTCAAGAGAGAGAGAGACCGTTCCAAGCTCTTCAACTTTTCATCCATCAATCGATGAAGAAATTCTCGGCAAAGAAATCAGTGATAATGATGATGAGAAACCAATACCAAAGACTCAATCTAGATCAGTGGTGCCCAAAATGCCAAAAGCCAATCCCATGGGATAGAAACTCATAATTCTGCTGGCGTCGGATTCAGATCTGGGGAACGTGCTGGCCACTTCATAACATCGATCTGCTTCTCCTGAAACCAACTAACGCTGAGTCGTGAAACATGTATGGCAGCGTTATCCTGCTGAAAATGGTGTCTGAAGTAGGTTGCTGATAGAAAAAGTTTATGAATAATTTATCCAACATGGTTATATACTTTTCCGAGCTCATACGCCCATTCACTTTACATATGGGGGTCCTTCCATAGTAACTAAAACCAGCCCATATCATGAACGAACCTCCTCCAAAGTTCCGCTTAGTAGAAAAGGATTCGGGCTTCTTCAAATCGTGCCAGTAATAATTAAAACCATCTGGACCCTCAAGGTTGAATTTTTTTCTCGTCTGAAAATATTACCTTTTTCCATTGATCGGTCCATGACATGTGTTTTTTCGGCAAACTCCAATCTTGCAACTTTATGCGATTCCTTTAAAGCTGGTTTAGACTTCATTTTCTTCCAAATTAGCCGATTACTTCCAGATAAAATTTGTTGTACACGACGCTTAGTAACGGGTAATTGTAAGTCAGCTCTTATTTGCGATGCAGTTGGCATTTTTTTGTAAGCCAGCCCGAATTATAGCGGATTTTTACACGAGAAGAAATCTTTTGATTATTATTATTTTATCGATTTGTATGTTATTTCTGCTTTAAATTGAACATTATCTACTTTAGTGGTTTTAAAAAGTCTAATGTTTTTCCCTTTCCCATATCAATATTGAGGGAAATTTTCAATAGGATATAATTTGTATCTGTTTAAATTAAACACATATGGGCATTTCCCCCAAAAAGTCAACCTGGACCAAAAATTAAAAGTGATTAAAAACACTTTATTTGATCGAATTTTCATGGGGAAACAATTAAATTGATTTTATGTAAGCAAATATTTCAGTTACCTATAATTCCATTTGAAGATATTCCGTTTCACGGGCATGCTAGCGCAGTTTTTCCCCATTTTGACATTAATTTTGCTTATTTTTATACACTTGAAAAGTGTATTATAATTTTGCCCAGAAGTTTGCAACGCATAGAAGCAATCATCTCCGACCACATAAAGTATATATATTCTTGATCAGCATGACGAGCTGAGTCGATTAAGCTTTGTCCGTCCGTCTGTCTGTCCGTCTGTCTGTTTCTACGCGAACTAGTCCCTCAGTTTTGGAGCTATCGAGCTGAAACTTTGCACAGAGTCTTCTTTTTACTGCACGCTGCTAATATGTCGGAACCGACCGGATCGGATGACTACTTCTTGTAGCTGCCATACAAATGTTCGTTTGGAAAATGGGTTTTAGCAAGAAAAATTGGTTTTTTCTCAATATTACTGCTCTCAAACACGGTGATGGGTAATATGTAATGTTTTTAAGCTGATCTGCAAAGTTTGGTCGAAGTCGCTAACTGTTGAGACAAGCTTTTTCAAGTGTATCAAAACTTCAGTACAGACGAAGTTAGCTTTGCCTTTCTCGTTTTTGATAAAAATGCCTTTAGAATGCCTTTAACTTTGTTATCTAAAATCTACAATATCTACAAGCGCTTTACTAAAAACCACGATCCTGCTGATGGGGAGAAATATCGGCTGCATAAACGTGAATTCGAATTTTCGAATAAGTTTTTATACATGCCGTATATTTCTGATGTCGAAACTTGTTTAAAAACTAATCCAAATTCATTTTGGAGTTTTATCAACTCGAAAAGATCAACATCCTCAATTCCATCTTATATGTGCCTTGGCTCACTATCGTCAAATTCGTACGACGGGTGTGTTTTCTGCCTTTTTTAGCGCCAATTTTGAGCCAAAGAGTGTTTGGGATGACCAATTCACTCTTGATTCCATTCCTTCGATTCTTAATGTCGGCATCATTCCCATATCGGAAGATGACGTTTTGGAAGCAATCAATGACTTTGACGACTCTTTTAAGCCAGACAGTGATGGCATTTCTTCGTTCCTACTCAAGAATTGCATTGGCGAGCTTTGTGAGCCTCTCACTATGATTTTTTCTAAGTCGCTTGCACTTGGGCAATTTATAAGTAAGTGGAAGGTAGCTTCAGTTATCCCTATTCACAAAAGGATTCTAAAGGTGTTGTATCCAACTATAGGCCGATTTCAAAACTTAGCAATATATCTAAGCTCTTTGAACGTATAGTCTCAAAGCATTTTAATTTTCTTATTAGCTCTACATTATCCCAATCAGCATGGTTTTTTTCTGGCCGTTCTACGGTTACGAATCTAACTGTATTTAGCATATTTGCATTTCTGCATTTGAAAATCGTTGTCAAGTCGATGTGATTTCACAGATTTCTCTAAAGCTTTCGATAAAGTTTGTCATAATGCCCTTTTATCTAAGCTTTCCAAACTTGGCTTTCATTCTTCCGTACTCAATTGGATTAAGTCTTATCTTGATGGTCGATCGTATCAAGTGCTTATTAATGGCAAACGTTCATGCCCCTACGTTGCAACATATGGACTCCCTCAAGGTAGTGTACTGGGTCCGCTGCTATTTACAATATTTATTAATGACATCGGTTTCCTACTTAATTCACATTATCTTATGTATGCTGATGACTTAAAAATTTTTAGATCTATAAAAAATCTTAGAGATGCTGAAGCTCTTCAATATGATCTGAATTCTGTTGCCGACTGGTGCGCGAAGAATTTGCTGCCTCTTAACTTTTCCAAATGCTTCTATGTAACATATGGCAAATGTGAGCTGCCGATTCTTACTTCTTATACTATTGCTCATCACGCTTTACGGCGACAGTACGAAGCCCTAGATTTAGGTGTTTTGTTTGACTCTAAATTTCAGTTTTCTGAGCATATAAATTATATCCTCCCCAAAGCTTATTCAATGCTCGGCTTTGTAAAGCGAAATTCTAATCAGTTCCATGATCCTTATACGCGATTAAGTCTGTACTCTGCCTTAGTGCGCTCCAAACTAATCAAACTATCAAATTAAGTAAATTTTGCACCTTCTTCTTACTTAAGGACTTGAAACACACTGCCTTTAATAGAATTTCGCTTCAAAACGTTCACAAACTCTGAATAATGGGCAAGCTTTAGCCTAAACTAACTGTTAATGCTCTCTTTAAGCTAAAAATAGAAATAGAGAGACCAATGTAAGGGAGAATCGGATTGGAAGATGCCTTCTGGTTCCAATACATTTTAAGGTGACTAAACGGACCTGCCTTTAATTGAATTTCGCTGAGCGTATATTGAAATTTAGCTATACGTTTTATAAATTAGCTATACGGCTAAGAGCAAAGATTTATAGATATTAAAGATGTCGCATGTGACGCAAAAAGCGATCGTTCTTGGGAGCTGACACTGGATCCCAAATAAATTAGTTTGTATGGGATGCGGTATCTATATATGTAGTGTCTTTGCTTGTATTCAGCTTTATAGCCTCCGTGGAACGGCATCAACCTCATTTTCGGGCCCGCGAGGACCCAATATTTGTTGAACTGTGTAATCGGCGATTTTGGAAACGTTAACATTAAAAACAAAAAAAAGTTTTCTTCACTAAGAACCATTTTTCGACCGGTAGTTCTTAAGGCAGCTATAAGATATAGTGATCCGATCCAGGCGGTTCCGACAGTTTCAGTTTGATAGCTTTAAAACTGAGAGACTAGTTTGCGTAGAAACAGATAGACAGACGGACGGATCAGACGGGTAAAGGAAATGTCACAGTCGCCATGAAAAGGAAAGATTACACAGACAAAATGAAGAATCTATTATAAGGAAAAAAACACGCCAACGAATCCCCAATCAAAATCTGATTTCAAGGAGCGAAAGAAACAGACTCGTGACAAGTACGACACTTCCACCTAGAATTTATGGGTTACCAAAACTCCGACAATAGTATGAACCATTTGAGGCGCAGCCACGGTCAACATTTACATGAAATCGTCTTTAAACATTAAACTATATAAAAAATTGCTATAGAAATCACAAAATTCATGTGTTTAGATGGTCATGAGGACGGTTAAGTAGACGGGTAAACAGGCGGGTCAATGGGAGATGTTGATCAAACATAAACTTGTTCATAAAGAAGAATATTTTGAACACTCACTTGATCGTTATGGTGGGCTTCTCGCCATCCGTGCTGGGATTCTGGCTAATGAATATCTCCAGTATGGTTTGTGCCCAATATGAGCGATACGACAGCAGGCCCAGATCCGACAATGGTTTCTCTGGCGAACCGGTTTTACCCTCAAATTTGGACAGTTCGTAGCTAAACTCAATCAACAGCTTGCCATAGCCCTTCCTTTGGTATGGCGGCATGGTCAGTATGCAGGCCACATTATAATCCTCTGTGCTCTCCTTCTCCTTGGAGAAATAGCCCACAATGTGAAAGCCACGCGAATCGAATTCGGTCATCACATAGAACAGAAACGGATCCGTGTCGTAGTACAGCGTCTTGTGGTCCAGAAAGAGTTTGGCCAGCAGGCACAGGTTCTGGGCATACACCTTGTTCTTGCGTCCATCGATCTCGAAGAAGGATATGGTATGCTTGCGATAGATCTCATTGCCGGGCGGATGGCGTAGATTGCATTTGGACAGATGGCGCTCCAGGCACTTGCGACTCTTGCGATACTTGAGACAGAACTCGCATATATAGATGCAGGACATTTGGCACAGCTCCTGGGGATAGGGCGAGAAATACCAGGGCTTGATGCGATGCCTGCCCAGCTCAATCATTTCCACATTCTTCATGCGCGTCACCACATCATCCTGATGCGTGACCATGCTGCCCGATTGTCGCGGTGTGGGCGTTTTGCCATCCTGCGAGCCATCGCCATCTTCGGGCTGGGGATTAGCAGTGGTGGCAGCGGGTGTGCCGCTGGTAATTAGACCATCGCCAGTCACATGCAAGGGTGTGGGCAACGACGACACGGCCGAAGTGTGTGTCGTGGGCTGCATGTGATGGCCATGCGCCGAACCACCATGGACTTTTCGCTTGCGATTGATGCGCTTCTGTAGGGCGGCTGCCAAAACATTATTACCATTGACCACCAGATCACTGCCGACATGAGGCAGGGCGCCTCCTAAGCTGGGCCCTCCACTGCCCGGATGCTGCGGCGAGGTGGGTCTTGATACACTGCCGGCCAGGGAGTGATGTCTCTGCGGTGTGGTCACACCCGTGCTGGTGCCAGTCTGTGAGCCATCGCGACGCGGAAATTGCACCTTTCGGGTATACAAATCCTCCTCATTCACCCACTCGTCCAGACGTTTGTTGACTTGCAAAGAGACAAACCGAATTGCAGCAAAGATAGAGAAAAGATTCCAACTTACAATCTACATAGTGCACATAGAACTGTCGCCGGCCATCCAGCTCCTTGATGCTAACTATCTCCGCCAGGGGCCAGTCTTCCGTTTTATGCATGCGTACGGGCAGGCGACAGCCCTCGGTCAGGGCGGCCTGGAAATGGAATTTGGGTCAGGCGGATGATGATGGGGGGACGCATTCGCTTACCGTTGATTCGCATATGGAGGCCACATCGTCATCAAATTCATATTTGTGATTAATTTTCATTTGTTTATGTTTTTAAGAGCAAAACTTTGGTAAAAGGAGGATTAGTGTGACCCTGTGCGCAAAAGGGCATGTTGACAAACAAAATCTCGAAAATGGTCGAACATGGTGGCACTAATACCAATTATCATCGAACATGGTCGCACTAAAGCGTTAGGGACTAAAAAAATCGCTAGTTTTTGCAGCTCTAGGCCAAAGGCATAACGCGTAGTCGGCCCTATTGTTATTGCACAAATCAGATTTCTCTTAAATTGTTATTAAACTATCAAGTGGAGTGTGTCTAATTCGTGAGCGTGCAGCCGTAAAAGCCAAAGTTTGGCCCAAAAACACTAGCTGCAGCTACATATACACACACTTTGTTGTTGTTGTTGTTGTACCTGCCTCTGCCTGGCCTCTGGCTCTCCCGTTTGTTGAGATGATGCTGCTGCTGCTGCTACTGCCTGGGCTGGGGGTAAAAGTGGTGGAAAATATGGTGTGTGCAACACAGAACAACAACAACAAATACAGTGCAATTTGCAACTGAATGTATACAAATCAGTGATTTAGTTGTGAATGAATTTAAAGAATTAAAGAACTGCCCATCAAAATTGCGCCAATAAGCCAAAGCAAAACAACAAAAACAAACAGAGTTTGTTTTATTGCATTCCTGGCAAACACTTACGCGCGCGCACCTACAGAGACAGCAACACACACACACACGCACACATATGCAACAGCAGAGATTTAACGCGAGTGCAACAACAACAACAGCAGCAGCAAAGGATTCAAAGGAGTCCTCCTCCTTCACCAATGTGTAGCTTCAGGTGAGGATTAAATGCCAGCAACAAATTGTTGTTGTTTTCGATTTTCCATTAGAAACCATTTCGCTCTGGCTGAGTATTTTTCTTGGCTCGCTCTCGAAATGTTTGTGTATGCGTGCGCAGGCACTAGCGTGTGCTCGCTCGCACACACGGCGGGCTTACGGCCCAGGCATTTGTTGTTGTCGAGTTTTGTTAATTATGTTTTTATGGTTTTTCTTCCAGTGCCCAATCACTTGGCCATAGAGTAAACTAAAAGCCAGCCAAGATGTCGCGCTGGGGCAAGAATATCGTGGTCCCGCTGGACTCGCTGTGCAAGGAAAAAGAGAACACGAATCGTCCCACTGTGGCCCGTTCCGTGGGCACTGTGGGCAAATGGGGCAAAATGGGTTTCACCTCCACCCGCACCTACACGCTGTCCGCCCTGCATCCAATGGCCGCCGCTGCGGCAGCAGCAGCCGCCGCCGCCAGTCCTGCCCAAAGTCCGGCCTCGACCCATGACCATGATCCAAATGATTTGTCCGTTTCGGTGCCAGAGCCGCCGAAACCGAAGAAATTCTTCAAATCCCGCAATGCCGCTCCACCGGAGGTCATTGCCCAGATTATCCAGCATATGCCGCACTGTGCGGCCACCTCGCCCATGCGGGACACGCTCGAGCATCAGCAGCAGCCGCTCAAATTGAAGTTGGGCAAGGGCGGCGGCGGCGGTTCCGCAGAGCGGAAGCGCAAGTCGCCCAAAAAGAAGTTGTCCACAGCTGCAGGGACACCCTCGACGCCAGGTGCAGATCGAGACAGTCTAAGCCTCTCGCTCGACGAGCAACTGGAGGGCAGTGATGAGCCCACGGCGGCCAAGGGCAGCACAGCGAAAAAGAAGAAACCCAAGGAGGAGAAGAAACTCAAACCGGAGGCGCCGCCCTCACGTATCTTGGGACGAGCCCGCAAGGCGGTCAACTATTGTGAGGTGGACGAGGATGAGCGCTATCCCACGCCCATTAAGGATCTAATCATTCCCAAGACACGAACACCAACGGAAACGGCAACTGCTGTGTCGGCAGACGCTGCAGTAGTTGAAACTGCGACAGTGGCCAGCACGGAGGAAAGTGCCGCACTGCCGCCACCCACAACGGTGCCCAGTGTAAGTGCGGCAACGCCTCCGCCTCCAACGGCACCCACAGCTGCAGCTGTCGCCGCCGCCGCCGCCTCCACTACAACTGCAACGAGTGCATCACGCACACCCGAACATCCGCCTATTGTCCTGCGCATTTCCAAGGTAAGCTTATAAAGACTTCCCTTGAATGCAACCGATCTTCCGTTCACTGAGCTTGAGTCTAGCTCTTGTTTAGTTCGATAGCTCAGCCAAATTCGTACTGAACAGCTTGAATGTGTTTACTCAATTCGGCTTGTGTGCCCTGGTCTTGTTACCCAGTACCAAAGGTACACAAAGGGGCATGATGAGATTGTGGCACTCTGAGATGGTAAGAGCTAGAGGGAGTTTATTAAAGTCAGCCCAATTTATAGAGCACAAAAGCACGGTCACGATCAGCGGAACGATGGAGTTTTAAGCAAACAGCTTTTCAGTCGCTGGCCACAACTCTCACTTTTTCGCCTCGCTCTTCTTGACAAACGCTGCAGTAGAGCAGGGTTCCCAAAAAGAGAGCGCTAAAATGTGACTTTGTCTCTCTCTAACACACAGTAAAGCATGACTTCGGCAAGCATTTGTGCCCCAGGGGCTATGACTGGGCAACTCTGCATTAGAGCAAAGGAACTGCAAGTGTATCCTCTCTCAGGCAACTACAGGGTATATTCCAGTCGTGCATAACCACCTTTCTCACTTGTTATTATCAGTGTAAACTGGTTAGGCTTACACAATTACAATCTGATGCCGGCTACATCGATAGTGATGTGTATACTCTCGTTCCTCGAAGGCAAAAGTTCTTGTTTGGATTAGGTAGAATTACGAGGTGACTTTAAAATTCTGTATAATCAAGTTGTAAACCGACCTCTTCGATCCCAATTGTGCGGTCCAAAAAAATTTCTGATTGCATACAAATTTGTTTCATGAAAAGTTAAATCCTCATAGTGTTTTGCATATTTGACATATTTGCATATCTTCGACCTAAAAGCATATTTGAGAATATGCTAACATATTTAACCTATTTCTGACCTATTTTTGGAATATGTCATATGCTTTTACAGTATTCTGAGAAAAATATGCTATCAAGTAGGCGTCTGCACATAAAAATATGCCTTTTTATTCATGGTTAAAAACAGAACGACAAGAACTACAGTAAATGCTTCGTAGCGCACCGACCGGGAGAAAGAAGGTCCACTTTTTTTTGTGCACCACGCAGGCGAGCAAAATCCGTTTTGGTTGGAACGCTCGGTGCAAAGGAATTTTGGTTTGGACCTTGGAGTAGGTATGTTACGCTCTGGAAAGAACGATAGAGTTTAGATAAAGGACGAAAAGTAGAAGAATTGTATTTAAAATCACTTTATCGTGATTGACAAATCATTAAATAGCGAAATGCAAAAAGAAAGAGGACTAGTAGCAGTATCGCAGTACCCAAATTAAAATACCAATTAAGTTGAAAATCATTTCATAACTATTTCATTAGCGCACTTTTTTGACTTGGGCTCTCCATGGTAGTTTTAATCAATAATTTCTTAAAAATTGCTTTTAAGACCACAAGCAACTGCGTGGGTTCTGATTGTGATCTTACCGATCCGCGATACCATGGATGACCAATGGGAAGAGGACAATATGGTGGAGGAGAAAAATCCGAAACGTCATCAGCTCCATTATTTTCGCTTCCAACTAAGTGCAGAGTCTGCAGATGCTACAAAAACCGAAAATTCATAATAAGATTATGATAACGTTCGCGTCGCCGAATCACTTGCTCGTATGTGTACTGAACACACTCACTAAATTCGGTACTGCCTTTTGCGGTCACTACTATTCGACCTATCGTACCAAAAAACCGAATACAATACAAATCAAACCATTTACCGTAATTGTGCTTTGAATAGTACGCTATGAGAGCCTTTACAAGAGCTGCCTGTTGTATCCTATCGGAGTGTTATTTGCCTATGTTCTAAACATAAGTAGGGAATTTTTAGTGGTATTTTGAGAAGAGCATATTTTGACATATTTTAACCTATTTTAACATATTTCGAACCTATTTTAACCTATTTTAGCAAATTGCTTTTACGTAAAAAATATGCATATTTTAGATATGATCATCTTAAAGATTTTTTATTTTTAATTTATTGCCAAAATTTTGAATTTTTAGACCAAACTAAAATAATCCTTTCTCGATGTTAGGACATAGTTATGAAGAACAATGAGTTGCTGAACAAAGTAAATACTACTGTGGGCAAAAAGTAGTTGGAATTTGTTTATAAATCAAAAATCTTTATTTATTCTTCCAAATCAATTTCCTCACACCTTCAAAAATCATATCTTATTAATTTTTTTTTATTTTTTATTTTATTTTTTTTTTTTTATTTATTTTTGAGTATTCTCCTAATTTTATTATTTATTTAAATTTATATTTTTTAATATTTATTTTAATAATGTTTTGCAGACAACAGGATGGAACCGGAGCTAAATCAGGCGAATACGGTGTTATTTTTTTTCCGGTGGTTGAAGTGTTATTAGTTATACGTAAGTCAGAGATGGCACATTATCGTGGTGCAAAAATAATTTTAGCCAATTTAGCTACACGCAAACGACGGATATACATCTTTATATCCTTGTTGACAGTTGGCCTCGCCGAAGGAAACCCATAATCCCCAAAACCAATAATAGCAAAGAAAACAGTCAGCATGACTTGATTTTTGAGCGACTTTGGCGTGATTTTTTCGGTCTTGTTTTCGGCCTTCTTTAAACCATTTTTACCAGTCAAATGTTGTTGATTTTGGCCTTCTGCAATATTCTCAACGTTTCCGCAGCGGTAATTCCATTCATGAAGCAAAATTAAATCGCACTTCTTTGTTGAATAATTTCAGACATTTTAAAAAAACCACTTTTTGCGTGTCACAAAAACCAAGCGTAACTCAAAAAATAATGAATATTTTGACATGAAATTTTAAATGTAAGTCAGTGACAGTGCTGCCAACTAAAAAAAAATATTCGGGCGAAAATATTAGCCCGCGTGATTTAAATCGACAAATTCCGACTACTTTTCCCACAGTAGTAATTTACTTGGTTCGTTTAGTTTAATAACCAAGGAATCAAACCGAATCGAATTTCGGTTCCGGTACGTAATTATCAGAAATTTTAAAACTTAAGTCCAAAGAAAGTGGGTAAGCAGGCTATACACCTGGATGTGTACATACAATAAATAGTTCACAAGTTTGTACTCATAAGATGATTCAAATTATATTTAATTAACAATCAGGCCTGTTCCCGTTTTCGATTTCGATCAAATCATGTGGAATCGGAATTGATAGCTGTTCCCGTTTCCGAAAAACGATCAATTTATTCGGTTTTTAAATTTAGTGAGTAAAATGAAAAGTAATTCACAATTTTCATGTCAACGGTTATATTTTTTATCTATCCAATATTTTTATATTAACAAGTCATATTTTGAGAAGATTTTAAAGAAACAATAAAAATATTGGGCATTCAATTTGATTTAAAATTAATTATTTTAAAGTTTTACCCCAGAAATTTCATGTGGACGAAAGCAAAAACGATCGAAATGAAACCGAGCTGTTCGCAATTCCGCATCAGCACATGTGCAGTGCTGATCGAAATTGTTTATTTTACCATTGCTGAATTATAGTTCGAAAACGATTCGAACTTTCATTCGAAAAGTAAATCGATTTATATTTCACTCGGAAACAGGAACGATCAAATGAAACGATTCGGAAATACAATCGTTTTACTTTCTAAATCCACTCGGAAATGGGAACAGACCTGAATGTCTTCACCAAACTTAACGTTATTCAAACTAAAAAAAAAATAGTTACAAAAAGGAAAATTAATGGGGCAGGTTCAGAAGGTCGCAAAAACCAAGGTTCAGGTTCAAAGCGGGGTTCGTAAATAATTAATTTATTTATGGTTAATTTCGGTTACAACATTAAATTACGGTAAATATTTTTTCTTATTTCAAAAAGAGATTAAAACCCCAACGAATAACGGTTTGGGTTACGGTTACTGCTTTGTCCGATCGCTTTTTTCGGGTTACGGTTATTTTATGGTTGTGGGATATCGGTTACGGTACTGGTTACGGTTATTAAACTAATTCTGTTTCGGGTTTTGGTTACGGTTACGGTTATTAGTATAAAATATAACTTTGACATTCTACTCCTGAAAACAAACGCTCAACACTTACTTGTGTGCCTGGTACAGCTAGCAAAACTTTTGATAATACATATTTTTAATGAAGATGTCAGATTGTTGTTAATTAGAACTGTTGCAAATCTCCGACCAACTTGGTTTTAAACTGTTTTCCCCTGATAATTCAATCAAATTATAGTTGTCCATTATTTGATTGTGCAGTTTTCATAACAATTTAATACAGTTAATTTTCTGCTCGACAGATAAAGATGTATTATATCTAGGATCACGAAATATTGCACATAGGTGAGCATCATTTTCGAACAGATTTGGTTCTCTAAATTCTAACTCGTGAGACTAAAGTTTGGTCAATGCTGAGTTGTTGTTTTTGATTTCAAATTAACATTGAATCCAGATAGAGTAACAATTACTAAAGACTAACAGTTCGCCCTGCATTCTTGTTGATGCAACTTTTTCTGATGCTTAAACTGTAATAATTTCGCTAATATTGTCCCACATTTTAGGTTACAGAAAAAATCAGAACTAGCTGATGCTAAATTTGAGCCGAAGTAGTACATTTTTGGATCGGCTAAAATAGCCAGCCAGCAGTGTAATATCACATATTTATAAGGAAAAATGAGGAGGGTAAAGATTTTGGTTAGCTGCACTCACTCTTTCTCGTTCGCTCTTTTTTCTTTGTGCCCGTCAGCAACAGTTCATTGTGCATACATCAAATAAATTTACGTCAGAGCCGGCCATGCATAACTGAGTGTCAGAGAGAGAAGGGCATATTTTTCTGTCCTCTCCACAGACCACAGCCGGCCAGCCATAGCTACCAGGGGCCGAACTCACTCATGTTTTTGTGCAAACGCGAGCCGAACTTATGGTTGTTTGAATCGGTGAACACTGAATTGCATGTAAAACGGCTGTAGTCTAGAGAGAGATCTCTTGCTCACAACACACAAGCACACTTTTCTGTCCTCTACATTTGCCCGGCACTGATTAACGTTTATCGAAAGTTTTAGTAGAGAAAAACCGAAATTAACCCGTATATTTGTTTCTGTTTCGGTACTGATAACCGGTTATGGTAATAAAGGTTATACGGTTACGGTTATAAGAAACAATTTTTTTTCGGTTACGGTTACGGTTTTTAAAGTGTTTTTAGCGGTTAAGGGTTACGGTTTCGGTTACGGTTTTAATATTTGATAAATACATATTCTCATCTCACTGGAAGAGTATAAAAGAACATGATATAGCAAATTTTTAAGCATCATTAAATCAAAAATAAAGTAAGTGAAGGATATGTATTTATCGAGGGTGTTCTGCAAATCTCTAGAGATTTTGGACTCGGTTGGTTTGTAAAAAGTTCGAAAAATCCGACTGTGTCACTGAAGAATCAAGAGATTTCATTTTCTTTTCATTTATTTAAAAAATCTAATTAGAAGGTTTGTGTCCAAGATAATAGTCTATCTCTAACTGTTCCCTAGCACAGGGTTGTCTCTCTCCCAAAAAAATTTCCCATTTTCTAGTTAAGAGTTAATTGGATGTTTAAATAAAAATTTTCATTGTGTCATATGTTTTATAAAGCACTTCTTTGCGCTTCTCTGCTTACTAAATGAATTTAATGCTTAATTTATCTATCATAAAATGTTCCGTTCTACAGAATGACAAAAAGGAAATGAAATAGGCGTTGAAACACTCATTTATGGCCCAAATTTGAGACTTTTTTGACCAGTTTTTAATTTATGAGGAACCTATTTATAGAAAATTAAAAATTTTTGTTATGAAAACCATGGTCCCTATACACACACATTTTTTTCTACAAATTTATGGAATATTGTCCAATAATAAAATGCAAAATTTAAAAGTATTTTTGCGATAATCATAAATTTAACTTGGCAACCCTTAGCCCTTTTTGGTACCCATATTGGTACACAGATGGCAAAACCATAGGTAGAGGTCGCTTTGTTTGGTGAATTTTATTTAATGGCGGCAATTACGGTAACGCAAATTTTTATATTAAATCAAAGTTTTCTGAATTCCTGGACTTCATGCTGTTCCAGCTATCCAAGTAAGCGCTATAAGATCGAATGGACGCAAGAACAAAAGTCGATAAAATTCAAATAACAAAGTCGGTCAACCCCAGCTATAACATACTATCAAAGACACTACACATAATAGATACCTAGCCTCATAGAAACTTTTTTATTTTTCGTTTTGAACCTTGTTGACACAGGCGCGCGGGGCACAGACGAAGAAATCTAAAAATAGAACAAACCTTTCACAGCTGCCAAGGTCAACTTAGTTTCGATTTAAATATTCCTCTACATCAATACAACTGAGTTTCACACTTTTACGTCTAGCTTCGGAGCATCAAGCCAAATGAGTTTCACATTTTTTCGACTTACGCCAAAGGTTTCAATGGCGTTGAGGGATAGGCTCTTATCTCATGGAAGTAAGGTCGTGTGTTCGAGTTCAGGTGCAGACCAGATTTTTTATCGTTTGACTAAAAATATAGTTTTTCTTTCAAATTCATTTCTGACTTCATCTATTGTCTTCGTCTTTGCAATATCTGATGTGGTCATTCCGACTTCGTTTGGCCCAGCGATTTTGTTGTTAGCCATGGCGACGAATGAGCGCCTCGGCTATAGAGTTAGAGAACATGCTCAGATATTTGACCGCATTTTTAATTCACTTTGAGCCTTTGAGCTGAAATGACGGGAAGAAAAGAAAAAGCGGAGCAAAATGCTGCGTCAGAAAATGCCAAATTCAATAATGGTAAACATCCGAGCAAAGGAATTTTAACCGATTTCCTGATGCCAATTTCCAATTCTTGGTCCCAGAAATTTCTTTTGGTTGGTTTCTAACCTCTAATGTTTTGTTAGGAGATTTTGCAAAGCTCTTTTCTCACTAGCGCCTTTTGTCGAAGTGGCGCCCTCTACATGACAGCTAGCGGATTAAGGGATGGAAACTAATACCTCATGTTTGGCGCCAACAAATTTTTGAATTTTGCATTATATTGGTGGAGAATGCGACTTAAAATTGAATTATTTTTTAAAAATGCATCATAAAACATATAACACAATCAAAAAATTTCAGTTAATCATTAAATTAACCCACATCTAAAATAAGGGAAATTTTTTGGCGAGAGATTCAGCCCTGGTTTTAGAGATGGAACATCAATTGGAACATCTGGTGTTCCAACTAGATTTTCTAATTAGAAAATGAAATCTCTAGAAGTTCTGTGGCACCAACGAATTTTTCAAGAGATTTACAAACCAACCGTCGGCAAAATCTCTAGAGATTTCTGTGGCACCCCCGTATATGGATCCTCATAAGTGAAGCTAGAAGCAAAAATTGGGATCCAATGTCAGCTCCCATCATCTATAATATCTATAAATCTTTGATACTATGTACCCCCATAGTTTGTATATATCTGATCAATTGAAGTTAGAAGCCACACAATACGGCAAAAAAAACCATAAAGTGTGTGAAGTCGTGCCCACTGCCGTTGCGGCCAGTGATACCCATTATAATTGTTTGTTTTCCTTACAACGCGACTATCGTTCTTACGATATTGATCATTTTTCCGGCAAAACGATAAATAATACTCATTAGGTTAGAAGGTTCCAATCATCTATCTACAAAACTGTGATGTTTTTGTCAAATTGCGGGGGCGTGAGGGGCGGGCGTATAAGAAGTATATGTCCTTTACATGTCAAACCTCTATCTCTTACCATCTCTGAAATCTGTGCGTTCATACAGATGGAAATGGCTATATCGACTATAATATATATACTTTATAGGGTCCGAAATGATTACTTCTCCCTGTTACATACTTTGGCAGAAACTTTAAATATTCTATGTACCTTTGGCAGAACTAAAGCACGCAGAACAGCCTCCTGTGCACCAAGGGAATGAGACAAGCTAAAGCATTAATAGTGAACCACGACCTCAAAAGGTTCCCAAAAGATAACCGAACAAGGAAAGAATGCCTCAGGATTCTGACAGGGCTCTAACGAGTCACTGCAGACTGCGGAGCCACATGTACAAGTTGGGAATAACAAACACCCAACTTTGCAGAACTGTGACGAACATATACCAGACTGTTCTGAGGCGCAGACTAAGCAAATTTGGAAAACACATTCTACACCCAGCAATATCAGTAACTTAGACAAAATCCTGGCTTTTGTACGGGAAATAGGGCTAGGAGAGCTGTAATCTTAGGGGCACAATAGACCAAAATTGGTCGCGGTGCACCACTTCCCCAACAACAAATAATAATAATAAATGTACCTTTGGTACAAAATATAAATATCATAATTTTAATCAAATAATGAATTCAAACGCTAGAATATTTTATGGAAACTACATAGCTACGAATACAATAGAAAACCGATGTAAGTCGAATACATCCGTATTTTTGTGTTCTTAAGTTAAAAATTTCTTTTTCCGGGTATGACCGGTATACCGAAAAATATCAAAGTAAAGTTAGATCCAAAACCGAACCTTTTACCGAAATATAATCAGTCATTTTCTCAATTCCACTACTTTTTTGAAAAGTAAATTGAACGCAATACCGCTTTGGTTTCGGTTTTGTGTTCTCAATTCCTAATGAAATTGCTCTATTTTAATTTTGCGAACCACTGGACCAAGCGAGAATAGAGAGAGAAACCAGAATTCCAAGCAAAACGATCGAAAATGGAACAAGTCAGAAATGAGAGAGGCTAAATTTTTGGTTTCATTTTTCGTTTTCTTTACGTAGGCGAATGCAAATTAAATTTCACTAACAATTTCTAAATTGATCACAGAATTAAGGAAAATTCACTTTATGTACATTTAGCAACTAGAAGAGTGCGTAATTTGGCAATTACTTTTCATTCCACAGACCAACAAGCATTACTTTTCACTACGAAAAAATGAATCGATTCTTTAATTTTTAATCTAATTTTTTTAACAAAACATTGTTTTTTTTTTTAAAATTTTTGGGTAATGTTTATTAGAAACCAAGGCTGCAAACCGGTCCTGAACCGAACCCCTTAGAACCGGTTCGGTTCGGGTTTTTTGGGTCCGACAAACCGGACCATGAACCGAACCTTAAAGATTTTTGAGTCCCTCGAACCCGAACCGGACCACTTTTTAGAAAAATTCGGTTCGGTTCAACAAATTAAGTAGTTTTTCCAACGACACATACAATATAGAAATTCGTTGTAATCTGACTATCATTCAAGAAGTTCAAGAAGAGAAGTCAAGAAACGAATATGGATCGAGCATTAGAACTTTTAAATGACTACTGCAGAGCATAAGAGGAATGCAACTATAAAGCATAGCAGAATTCCAGGCTGATAACTGATCTCGACGCTTAGCACATTGGAGTACCCAATGCGTTATTCGGCGATAGATTGTTATATAATGGACAACTGTGTGGCTGTTTGAATGTGATTATGCAATACAGAGTCCGCTGATGATAAGATGTGGTTATCTTTGAAACAGCGATCGTTGAACGGACATACCAATTGCTATTCCAAGTTGTTGTAATTAATCTCTGTTGATTTGTGTTGATTACATTGAATTGTAACTCTCCACCGACCTCAAGCCAGCCAGATACAAAAAGTTTGACAAAAAACAGGTCGCAAAACCCCATATAAATAAAGAATTTAGTGTGGATGAAGGTTGCTAATGTGCTTCAAAAGCATTTCTTGATTTGGACGATGACCAAGTTAACTCAAAAAATTTCCTGGAGGACTATATAATTACAGTTTATTGTGCTGTACACGCTCAAAATTAAGTAGATAACGATGTTTTAAGGCAGTTTAGTTTGACATTAGTAGATTTCGCACACTTTTCCGTATTAACATTATATGAAATTTTTGCTTATAAAAAAATTGAATTGAAATTGAACTCGGTTGAGTTAGGTTAACAAAATATGCGAACGTTTACTAACTATTAAAGATTTTTTATTCAGAGTTCTTCAAAAGAGCTCCACCTAAAAACCTTTGATAGTTCAAAATATCTTTTCTTCTTTAAAGCTACAGGATTCACAATTAGTACCAAGTGATTTTTATTCCGCTTGCTTTTCATTTCGAGCAACTGTTCTGAATTGTTTTCTTTATTACTATAATCGTTCGATAAACGTTCTTCTATTATGAGCTAAGTACCAACATTGGCTGCAGTGCTCTAAGACCAGAGATTTCAAACTTTGTGAACTTCACATTACACATTACAGACATGCTGAAGAAGAAAAGAAATTCTTGATCAGAGTTTTAAATGAATCAACTTCTGATTGCGAAGAAGATAAGTTTTTGAAAGCAGTAGAAAGCAATAAACAAATATTAATATCAAATCTGTAAATGATGTTATAGATTCCTTCGACTATTGTCCGATACATCGACAAATGTTTTAAAATTTTGGAAATGTGAAATAAAGACGGCTTAAAAAATATTGCGTTAACTATACTTGCTATTCCAGCAACTCAGGAATCAGTTTAACGGGCCTTTTCAACACTTTACAATCTAAGAAGAATGCTTATTAATTTAAACTAAGCGGTTCTCAAAGGCAGTTAGTGTCAGCTAATGAATTTGATAATTAAAAATTGCATTATTGAAATGGAGAATATTATTTAAAAAAAAGTGTTAAAAAAACGAATTTATTCTTCTATGTTCAAGCGAACCGAGGTTCGAACCAAAACCTTGGGTTCAGGGGTTCCGAGAACCGGTCCGCGAACCGAACCTTAGGCTTTACAACGGGTTCGAACCCCCGGACCGAACCTTCTGTAAAATTTTAGAGGTTAGTTGTCCGAATTGGATTAGACTTGGCAGAATTGTGTGAAAGAATATAAAGAACTGATAAGTACGAGGTTCGGAGCCGTTTGCATAGAAAACAAAAAAGTTTTTCTCACTAAAACTAGTTTTTCGATCGCAGCTATATGCTCTATTCATCCGATCCGGCCGGTTCCGACAAATGTGCAGCGTATTTGTACCAAAACACTTCGTGCAAAGTTTGGTTACGATATCTTTAAAACTGACGGAGGAGAGAGCATAGAAACAGACGGACCGACGGAGGGACAGACGGACATGTCTATATGAACTCAGCTCGTCATGCTGATCAAAAATGTGTATACTTTATGTGGTCGGAGATGCTTCCTTTGTGCGTTACAAACATCTGTGACAATTTTAATATACCCTCTCCAAGGGTATAGAACGCCTTAAAAAATTGTTTAAAAAAAAGTAAGCAAAATATCGAAAAAATCCTACGAGGATCGATAGCCATAAGTAATTCCGATTTACTGACAAAATTTCAGATCGATCGGTTAAGATTTGCTTGAGTTATGTGTCCGGCCAGCTAAAAAGTTTTAAGTACTGTAAAATCGTATAATTTATTCATGTATATTTATTCTGCGATGTCTGCACCATACAATTGGAATTCTAGATCGATGTCCTTCTGTTCATTCTCCTTCCGAGCTGCTTTTAAGTCAAGGCGAGCTTTTTTTTTGCTCCATCGCTCAATGATTGCTCAACTTTATTAATGCGGCACTGGTCCACTTCATGGCAAAACTTGAAACTTTTCGAGCCGATTGTCAAGTGATGACATCAAATGTTCTCAAAATTGATATGAGGCCATCGTTAAAAACACTTGTTGCAATATTGGTAGCGATATCTTAAATTTTTTTCTCCAGAATTCATCGATTTTGGAGCCGTAGAATGGAAAATTTTGACACTTAGAAACTTTTGGCGGAGTCAATTTTTTGGTATGTTACTTTTAAAACCCTAAAGCATTATTTAAACCAATAAAAAAATGTCGATTTTCAAAAAACTTTGCTAGATGTAAGTTAAAAATTTCTTTTTCCGGTATGTACCGGTATACCGAAAAATATCGAATTGAAGTTAGAACCAGAACCGAACCTTTTACCGAAATATAATGAGTCATGTTTTCAATTCCACTACTTTTTGAAAAGTAAACCGAATGCAATTCCGCTTCGGTTTTGTTTTTGTGTTCTCAATTCCTAATGAAATTGCTCTATTTTTACTATTTTTTGCGAACCACTGGACCAAGCGAGAATAGAGAGAGAAACCAGAATTCCAAGCAAAACGATCGAAAATGGACAGTCAGAAATAAGAGAGACTGAATTTTTGGTTTCACTTTTCGTTTTCTTTTCACTGCACAGCCAAATTCTTTATAAATCAATTAAAGACTAAAATGCAAATTAAATTTCACTAACAATTTCTAAATTGATCACAGAATTAAGAAAAATTCACTTTATGTAAATTTAGCATCTGAAAGAGTGCGTAATTTGGCAATTACTTTTCATTCCACGTACCGGAACCGGAATCCGATTCGGTTAGATTTTCTGGTTTTCAACAAAATTTTTGCCGAGTTTGATCCAAATCTGATGATACATATATCGTACAGCTGGTCAGTTTGGGAAATCACTCGGCTAACATTTAACAATCATTTAAAAGCACTTTTTTTATATAAATTAAGGTTATATAAACTACAGTCGAGCAGAAGTTAGCTTTTCTCTACTATCCTTACCTTCTCGTTTTTCAAAAATTTTGACATTAACGAAATAATTCAAAAAGAGTTACTGGTAGATGACAAAAGTTTGTCTAGTTTGTCCTGGAGTCTATGTATTTTAAGGTCCGGGTTCCACAAACCGAAATTAATATCCAATTTTTTTATCAAAATTCAAAAGAAACTCCAAGCGCCCTTCAGGAATTTCAGAATGGCAGGAATATCCCTAATATTTTTGTTGGCTTCTAATATTACCTGAGGGGCTGTTTGTTGTTTTTTCTGCTTTGAGAGCGAGTTTCTCACATGGCAAAGAGAGTCGGGCGAGCGATCGCGCATTCTCTCTCTCTCTCCCACTCTGCTCGAGTGTGTGTGGGAAAGAGAAAGCGACAACAATAACAACAACAACAACAACGACGCAGTGTTAAATTACGCGCGCTTTTACATTAAATGGAGTTTTTGTTGTTGCTGTTTTACTTTTGCTTTGCCTTGCTTTTGCTGTACTGTTAGTAGTTGATGGCAACTTGTCTCGAACAGCCGCTTTAAAGTAACTCCAACTGTTAATTATACTCGTGGAGAGGTAGTAGGGGGGCACAGTAACAGAACATAAACAATGGAAATTTTCTTTCAACAAATTTTCACTTTGCAGGGCACTTCACGCTTAGTCAGCACCGACAGCGACGAGGACGAGGAACATCAGCAGCAGCCGCCGCAGCAGCAGCAGCCCACAGAGCCGACAGAGCCCACACTGAGTTTAAAGGAAACGGATAACCCAGTGATTGCAGCAGCAGCAGCAGCAGAAGAAGAAAAAGTTCCTTTAAGTACGCCAAAAATCATAGTTAAACCGCTGCCGCCGTTGCCTCCAGCTAATGAATTAGCTACCGAAGACGACACCAAGCCGAAGCAGCCACTTGAGCTTAACGAAGACGACGACGACGAGGAGGAGGAGGAGGAAGAGGACGACGAGGAAGACGACGACGAAGAGGAGGAACCGCCTGAGATTAACTATTGTACGGTAAAAATCTCACCCGACAAACCGCCCAAGGAGCGCCTGAAGCTAATCATCAAAACGGACGTGATACGGAATGCCATAGCCAAGGCAGCCGCAGCAGCCAAAGCCAAGGCCAAGGCGGCCGGTGAGGAGTCGCGCAGCGAAAAGAAATCCAAAAGCAAAAAGCACAAACACCTGAAACATCAGCTGGGAGCCACAGTAGCAGCAGCAGCAGCTCCAAGTGACAACCATTCGTCGGAATTCAAAACGCCCTCGCCACATTTGGCTCTGATTGCTGAACCGCCGCCGCCGCCCCACCGCGGTTCGGTTATATCACCCACCAACCGCTCGGAGCACGACTTTGACTCACAGTCCTCGGTGCTGGGCAGCATCTCATCCAAGGGCAATAGCACACCCCAGCTGCTGGCCCAGGCCGTGCAGGAGGATAGCTGTGTGATACGTAGTCGTGGTTCGAGTGTCATTACCAGCGATTTGGAGACCAGTCAGCATTCCTCCCTGGTGGCACCACCCTCTGATATAGAGTCTCGTTTGGAGTCGATGATGATGACCATGGACGGCGGTGTGGGAGAGTCGACATCAGCAGCTGCAGTAGCAGCGCCAGGGCCACTGGAAGAGGATATACTGGCGGTTCTAAGGGGTGAGGTGGTAACCAAACTCAATGGTAGCACAGAAGTCCAGGAGGAGGAGCCCAAGAGAAACACACGTGGTCGGGGCAGACCAGCTGCTGCCGCTGCTGCTCCAGCAGCGCCACGAGGCCGACCCAAGCCAGCCGCCAGTTCGCCACCAGCGGCCAAACGACAGACGCGTGCACGAGGAGGAACAGCTGCTGCCGCCGCATCGCCCACTGAAATGGTGGAGCCGCCTCCGCGTCGTGGTCGTCGCGCCAACAACAATAATCTGGCCAGCATTAACAATAACATTAACAAAATCGCCGCCAATCTCTCGGCCAAGGCAGAGGCCACCCGTTTGGCAGAGAGTGCACCAATTGCCGGAGGACTAGCCCCCATGCAGCAGCGTAGCTATGCGGGACGTAAGCGTAAGAATCAGCAGGTAACGCAGGTACTCCAGCCCGAGGAGGAACAGCAGCAGCTGCAGCAGGATGAGGACGATGATCCGCCTGCTAAAATGGCCTACACTGAAGGCCATCCCGATTTGGAGGCAGCAGACTCCAACAATTCCTCCCTACAGCAAGATGGTTCCTCCTGCTCGCCACCGCCCAGAGATTACAAATTTAAGGACAAGTTCAAACGAACCCTCACGCTGGACACCACGGCAGCAGCTGCAGCAGCCGCAGCGGGAGCCGCAAATGCCCCAGGTCCAGCCGTGGCGGACTCCACGGAGCCGCGGGGAGCCGTCAAGCTGGTCATTTCCAAGAAGAAGGGCAGCATTTTCAAGAGTCGCGCCCTGGTGCCCTCCGATCAGGAGGCTGGAGCAGCCAAACGGCATTTGTACAAGCATAGTTGGGATGCGGCTCTGGAAGCCAATGGCGCGGGCACGGGCAGTGATGCCAGCAATGCCTCCGCCTCTGGGCCGAAGCTAGATAACCCTCTGGCTGGTGGCAAAACCAGCACCGGCGCTGATGCCGACGACAGCTGCTCCTCCTCCAATAACAATACCTGCCTGTCAGCCAGCTCCGCCTTGCGCGGCGACAGTCCCGCCTTGGCCAAGCTCGCCGCCGCCGGGGCCGCCTCCTCCTCCACCTCCTGCTCGGCCTCATCCTCGTCCGCTGCTGCCGCCGCCAACAACAACAAACAAATCCCTGCCGCTGCTTTAACCGCCGATGCCTATGATTTGCAAGCGGATGCCACTGGCGAGGAGTTTACCGGTCTGCGTGTGGATCGCAAGACCAAGGAGTACTACACTGTGGTGCGCAACGTCAAGACCGCCCATCAGATCCAGGAGATTGGCGAGTACCAGGAAATGGATGACGATGTCGAGTACATTCTGGACGCTCTGCAGCCGCACAATCCGCCCGCCACACGTTGCCTCTCGGCCCTCCAGTTGGCCACCAAATGCATGACGCCCGCCTTTAGGATGCATGTGCGTGCCCACGGCGTGGTGACCAAATTCTTCAAGGCCCTCTCCGATGCCAACAAAGATCTAAGTCTGGGCCTCTGCACCTCGGCCATTATGTACATTCCTGTCCCAGGAGGGTCTCAACATGGACCTGGATCGTGACTCACTCGAGCTGATGATCAATCTGCTCGAAGCGGAGGGTGTGGGTGCCGCGGCGCCCTCAGATCGCGCCAATTACGAGCGAAATAAACTAAAGGTGCGGGAACTGTGCGAGGAGATCAAAGCCCAGGGCAAGGGCACGCATCTAAATGTCGAATCCATCACTGTGGGCACCTTGGCCATGGAGACACTGCTATCGTTGACCTCCAAACGTGCAGGCGAATGGTTCAAAGAGGACTTACGCAAACTGGGCGGCCTGGAGCACATCATCAAGACCATTTCGGACTTTTGCCAGCCCGTAATCGGTGCCTCCATCGAGGTCAGCTGGCAGCCGGCCCTCTTGGACAACATGCAGACCGTGGCCCGTTGCCTGCGTGTCCTCGAGAATGTGACCCAGCACAATGAGGCCAATCAACGATATATGCTGACCTTTGCCAAGGGTCGAGCGGTGGACACATTGTGTCTACTCTATCGCCTGTGTGATCGTCAAATTATGTTGCATCCGTCCAGCACAAGCACCAACAAGGAGCATCCGGGCGTGGCAATGCGTGAGCTACTCATACCCGTCATGAAGGTCCTCATCAATCTGACGCACACCTTCAATGAGGCACAGCCATCGCTGGGTGCAGAATTGCTGGGCAAGCGCAATGATGTCATCGAAACGAGCTTCCATCTGTTGCTGCTGGCCGCCAATTACATTCCGGATCGATGTGTCTTCGAGCTGAGCATACTGGTGAGTTGAAATTAAGTAAGAGAATGGAGAAGTTAAGTTCCATGGGTTTGGATGGATTTCTTAATAATGTATAATCAGTGTGGTCTCTCCAATCATATAGTAGGCATTTATATAGACCATTGATCAAGCTTTTGGATACAGCATGTTCCGATAGCCTATATAGAAAAGAACCCTGTGTAAGAAGTTGGCATAGAATCAGCATACAGGGGGAGTAACTACGCCTGATTATTTGTTTTTAATGATAAATAGGAGAATATTTTGGTACACAGAACTTAGTCTATTTAAAAATAGTTAAGAAGAAGTATTAATACAATACAGGACTTGGGCATCACGGCAAACGCCTGGGAAAAATAGTTAACACGCGGCACTGGTCCTGAGGGTGAGCTGTCATCATGCTGGGAAACCAGCAGCGCGCACAAATTGGTAGCGGATAGTCTTAAATAGACACTTAAGCCAAGTTGATGAGACGGCCCGAGGACGTCTTTCATAGACCCAGAGGTCAGACCTGCGTCCATTAAGCCATCCAGAGTCGATGAAAATTATACCGACCCTAAGGTCGGAAAAAAAATATCATTTGGTATGTTGTAAAATCTATTGTCGGATCTACCTGAAAATTTTACAGCATGTTTTTAAGACCCTAAGAGAACGTTTAATTAAACAAAAAAAAACAGTCGAAAAGAAAAATTTATAGACCAGAAGAGGGCCTTGAATTCCATATGGGCATTTCCAAAAAAACGTCCACGCGGACCAACAAAAAGATCTTGAAAAATCTGTACCTTATCTGAACGTGACAAAACAGTAGTGGTTTACGCGAGCAACTGTATAAAGACAAAAGTTTAGTTAAACCTAACACAATACACCAGCCCAAATATCAATACTTATGAACGAGAAGGCCGAACAATTCTTTGCCCCAAGCGAAGTTTTTATACCCTTGCAAATGTTTTAATACATCAGAGTTTAAGAACGCCAGCGTTAAAACAAGCAATTTTTCTAAATAAAACGCACTTTTCGACCGATAGTTCCTATGGCAGCTATAAGATAATCATCCGATTTTGACCCCCCAAAACTACGAAATCTATGTGAAAGCGCATAATATTAATTACTACGTTTATGCTATGTAATTCACGCTTTCTTCAATTTGCAAAATCAAATTTGTGACCCTGTTTATGCAGCTTTTGCAAATTCACAAAATGACCACCTTTGGCAGATGTGGCAGCACCAACGCAAACTTAAACGGTTGGCTCTAGATTTTAACAGGTGGTAACACATAAAGGCGGAATCAGCTGGGCTTGATTGTAAACAAAGGCAAATTGAAATTGATTGCAATGGAGAAAATTAAATTATTTTTGATTAAAAGGAACAACGTACAGCACATCTAATGCGGAATGTTCTACAGTGGAGGCATAGGCGAATGATGCCGTTAGTGCTGCGACGAGCATTCCAGCAAAATGCAGCCTTCTACTCACATGCAGGTGGGCAGTAATATACAGCTGCCATTTGAGTGGATTAAATGTTTAAAATGTTGAATCTCAGCAACAGGAACTGCGTCATTTTCAGATATTTCGTCGTTCACAAATGTATCGGACTCCGTAGACGTTTCATTACATTTTGAAAGAAGGAGTCAAAAGTTTTGTTGTTGAAAGGAAGGAGAAGTTTTGTTTTAAGCATCCGAAGCTTGCTTACTTCGTTTTGCGCTAGTTAAACATATTTTTAGCCTTTAAATAGAAAGTGAGTTAAAATATATGGCGTTGTTTCTTTTAGTTTTCCATCGAGCTGGCTTAATAAAAGCTGTTTTATTTATCGTCCACCCAAAACGATCGCTTGCTCTGAAAATTCATATATTCATGGGTATTTATGTGCTTGAAACTTATTTTTATGTGCGCAAACAATTGGCTAAAATTTATAAACAACTGTTTATAGCACAATGTTATTCAGGCGCCAAGAAACGATCTGGTAGCATCTGCCAACTTGAATTGAGAACGCCACAGCATTTCATGAATTTCCATTCGAATTCATAGTCAACTTTCGTTTATAAGTCGAATTGTCGGGGTTTATGCACGCACTTTCGAGGCATTTCATGAATGATTTTGCAAATGAGTACATAAACGTAGTAAATAATGAGACACGTTAACATTAAAACAAAGTTTTTCTCAAGCAGCAGGGACCCACTTCGACCGATAGTTCCTATGGCAGTTATAAGATAATCATCCGATTTCGACCAAAACCTCCAAATCTATGTAAAAGCGTATAATATTAATAATCGCTGATGTGGACACGTTAACATTAAACAAAAGTTTTTCTCACAAAGACCCACTTTCGACCGATCGTTCCTATGGCAGCGATAGTTACTCCATAATTAACGGTGTGAGAGAGACTCAGTAAAATTCAGCTCGATAGCTAAAACAGACAGACGTGACAGACAGACAGACGGACAGACAGACGGACGGACAAAGCTTAATCGACTCAGCTCGTAACCTGATCAAGAAAATATATTTTATGGGGTCGGAGATGAATATTTATGCGTTGCAAACTTCTGGGTAAATTATAATACCCTTTGCAAGGGTAATAAATGTTCGTTGAAAAGTATATTATCTCTGTTAAAAACGTGAGTACATTGTCGTAAAAAATATTTTTTCTATCGATACGTATTATTTTTCGTCATCATATTTATGATTTTTGCTATAATGCTTACAAACTTACAGTCAATTGCATTGGCATAGTTTCTCGTAGTTATAGAAGACCCGGCAAACGGTGCTCTGCCATATAAATTGTTTTTAAAATATTTTGGTAAATATTTCAGTTGCTAATTAAAATATAAACAAAATATATTAAAAGTGTGTGGGGAAGGAATCTTTAAAAGAAGACGATAACAGCCGAGAAAATCAAAAAACGCCAACCAATTATTTTCTCTATTCAATGTACTAAAGGGCATAGGCGGATTTGTAGGGGATCCGGGCCCAATGCTTTTCATTTTTGAGTACGCAGTTTTAAAGTACATCAACCGAAAGTAATTTAGCGATTTTTTATACTTCTAGTACCAACCCTGAATTTTTAACTGAAAACTAACAATCACAAGCCTTTTTTCGAGCTATCTTTCCATTAAACAATTCCAATTCTTTTTTCTTGTCAAAGCTGGCATGTATACACTCCCCCGGAATAGTTTTTCAGATTTTTAAAATGAAAGCCGTTACCTACAAAATTCGACAATTGGACATGTAAAACATGAAAGTGGAACCTCAACTAGAACGGTGAAACTTTGCATACTCAAAAAATTAATAGCATCGGGGGCCGGGAGTGTACAATATTTTTTGGTTAATCCGTCTTTAGCCAACACAATTAAGCTTGAAGGTTTATTCACCCAAAAACACGCCACGTGTAACTGTACTTGTGATTGACCATTTTCCTCTTTATTGTGCATTATTTCTGTACCTCTGAACGAAGTCATTTGAAAGCAATATTTAAATGTACGAATGGACTCCAAAAACAGTTTCGAGTCTGGATCCGTGCCGATGAGCAAGCCGCAATTTCCGGTAGTTGGACTTATCCTGACTTATCCAGTTATCCTGCATAAGAGCATTCTTTTTTAGCCCTTTGTACTATCAGAAATACTTTAGATAGCGAAAGTACATGTAGTCTATAGTCACTTTTTTCCAAAAAATTAAGCAAATTTAATGTCAAAATGAGAAAATGCGCTCTAGCACGGCCTGAAAATTCGATCAAATATAGTGTTTTTAACCACTTTAATTTTTTGGCCCAGGTGGACCTTTTTTTGGAAATGCCCATATATGTATAATACATTTTCAGAAAAAAACCGTTTAAAGTTCTCAATGGATTAAATCCAGAAAAAAATTCTTTTGTTTCTAGCTAATCTAATAAAATATTATAAATTTGAAATGCCTATTAATTATTTACATGAAAATAATCCTGTAAAATGATATTACGACATATTCTCATCTCACGTGGAAAGTATAAGATAAATCAAAATTAATATTTTACACAAAATTATAGTACACAATACAGCGAATCTTTCTGATTCATTAAGTCAAAAATCGTATTTTTGGAGTTATGCCAGTCTTGAAGTAAGTGAGCGATATATTTATTACCCATATCATATCAACTGCAAAGTTGCAAAGTGCTTTTGCTCTATCCGTGAAATTTTTAATTGGTTGTAAGATAGAATATACATTGTTAGGAGTGTTTCACAAAATTTCTCTCAACCTTCTAAATAATGGAAAGAGTACAATGCAATCTCGATAACCTGAAATTCTTAGCTTGCTTTTGTCCACTTTTGAAAAATATCAAAATATCAAAAATATCAGAAATTTATCAGTGTGTCGAAAATCAAAAAAGTAAGTGCGCCGAAAATTTAGCACAATCAGAGTTTAAAGTAAGCAAATTAATAAAACAAAAGACCAATTGGAATACATTTATGACTAAAAATAGTTCTTACTTATCAATGTTTCTCTTTCTAAGCCGCTAATGTGCTCATACGATTCTTACAGTATGTTCAGTCGTACAGGAAATAGTTATGGGCTTCTAGTGATGAGCTTAGGAGCTCATTTAGGTTTAGGAACCTAGTTTAAAAGAAGTTTAAATTCATATCTAAATAATTATTGAGGCTTTGAACTTAAAATTAGGATTTTATGTTGGGAATAGAGAGTTGGTTGTTTTCCCGGTTCAAAACCCGAGTCAACCGGAGGCCTGATTTCAGAATTTATGTAAGCTTTGAACGTGAAAAACATTTTCTGTTTCAAGAACGGTTCCAAACCAGTATCTTTCAGTATTGTGAGAGAAGCATATAAACATAATTCTAACGTCCTGAGCGACGCCGGGTATATACATAGCTTCTTATTAAATAAACTTAATCTACATGAATATTTACATAACTTTTTCCACTTGATTTATACTGTGACAAAATGTGGCGTTTGACAGAGATAAATATTTATTTAAGGAAAATGTTTGCAAGATTTTTAAGTCAAATTAAAAGCATTTCAAAGAAATATTCATTCAAAAGATATTGAAACTATTGGGGCTCAGTTATTGGGACAGGCTTTGTCTTTATATAGCTGCGCCCGAGAACCACTTTTGTTTTGGTCACGTTCCAATCGCTTCCAAATTGTCATTATTTTGGAAACCGAATTTCACTTGCTTAAGGCCTGATTCCAGATGACATAAAAATCAATTTTTATGTCGAAGTTCACATAAATAGAAACACTTCTGAACTGATTTAAAATCTGAATGCTATTGCAAAGCAGTCTTATTTGAATGAAGTATAGTACCGAAATAAATTTTTATGTCATCTGGAAATGGGCCTTTAAGGTCTATACTCAGATAAGATAAATTTTTAGTTTGGTACGATATTTCACATGAATAGAAACAATTTTGTACAGCTTTGAAATCTGAATACGATTGAAAAGGCATCTTATTTGTATGAAATTGTTTCTATTCATGTGAAATATCGTAGCAAACTAAAAATTTATCTCATCTGAGTATAGGCGTTTAAGCACTAATTAAAGTGAGCTAAATTTGAAAGTAATTTTCTTTTCATTTTTAATTTGAACGACGGTCACGTTCGACAGAATGGAAATACCCATATGGAAAATTTACCACCCTGCGTGAAATTTGGTGAGGTCAATTTTAAATTTTCGCCCAATTATCTTCAATGAGCTAGTACTTTATTGTGTCGAAAAGACTCTCATCGCATGGATTTTGTTGTTGTAACTTACTTCGAAATAACTCTTGGAGAAATGAAAGCAAAGGCGTGCCTACTGCTGAAGATAGATAAAAATTCATGGAAATAGTTTTTTTTTGTATATATTTATTTAACAAGATGACTTGTTTACTTTACAAAAGTGAATATAATCTTAGCCATAGGCACCGTCTCTGATCGAGCTCTCTAGACTGTTGTTTACAATTTAATTCTATCATTTTTCATTTTAGGAATTGAATGTCTTGATAATTGAGCTATGTGTATAAGGAAATTTAATATGTGTTTACAGACAAAATTCATAGAAATAGTT